>JAJJMA010074655.1:0-10564 GCA_023529015.1 Papaver nudicaule
AAGTAAAACTGACACAGTAAATCGTCATGGAAACAAAAGACTATATGACGATTTCTATCAGAATCGTCAAGGAATTTGAAAAATGTATGACGATTTCATTCAGCCCTACCTTAAATCGTCAAGGTAAAGCATTAAGATTTTTTTTTAGGTCTAAACTCGTCATGGTTTGGGACAATACGGAGACGATTTTGCAGAAAAACAAATCAAGTCGTCAAGGAAATGTATTATTCCCTGACGATTCTAGGCATGCAAAACTAGGAAACTTAATCTGAAAGTGAAAGGTTTTGTGCAAATCACGACGATTATTCTTAAAAAAAATTCTGAAACTGAAAAATCGTCATGTATTGCTTAAGAACTGTGACGAGTTTTCACGCTGTAAATTCAATTGACGGTTTCTAACCTATCAAATCAATTCAAGATACATTCAAAACAATTGCAACGGTGATTGGAGTAACTTACTTCTGCATTTGCGCCAAAGATTCGTCCATTTCTCCCTCCAGTTGTTGTTCTTCTTCTTCACGAGGTTTATCCTTATTTGAGTTTGATTTTTTCTTTCCTTTCCTCCTCTTGTAAGTAATTGTTGAATCATATCCTTCTCCGTCGCTAGCAATGCATTTAATTCGAATTCGAGAGTAGTAAGGATTTTGAGAAAGAAGAAGAATGCGTTTGATTTTGAAATTATTATTATTATTTTATTTTTTTTTGTATGAGAAGTTATGAAGAAGAATGGGTGTAGGAAGTTAATAGAGGAGTAGGGGGAGTGGGATTATAATTTTATAACTGAAAATTGAGAGGGAGAATTAGTGGGTGGATAATTAATGGTTAATTATAATTTGTAACTGATTAGGATAGATTAATTGTAATTAATCGCCCCTTATAAACTAGGATGGAATATGGGAAACACATCTTGCCCTTATTAAAAAAACTCTTTGCCCTTAAAATAGCCCGGATATATAATGTGCATCTCTAAAATAGTAAAATTCCGAAGATATAAACAAAGATTCCAGGTATACGAAAGTGGATACCTTAGAATATCTCGCGTGATACAGTAAATTTTCATTTGTGGGCCTGCTTTACATCTCACAGTAGGGGTGGGACTTGGGTTGGTTGGGCGGGTTGGAGGGTTTGGCCGAGCCATGCCCGTACTAAAAATTCTTTGCCCAGGTTGCCCATGGAACCCAGGGAACCCATAGAGGTGTGCCCACAACCCGCCCAACTTGTATCTTGGGTTCCTCGGGTTCCTTGGGTTGGCCCATGATGCATGTTTAAAATCAATATTTTATGCAAATATATATAACAATTAGATTTACTTACTTCATTTATACTAAAATGTCAAAGAATTTGAGAGTCTAATTAATGCAATAATATAATATAAATTTTCTTTCTTAGATTGAAAAAATAATATAAAATATTATACTAAAAATTATAATAATACCACTAATAAAAATAATTATATAATATATTCTATAGTTCCATGGGTTCTTCGGGTTGCTTGGGTTAGCGATATGTGAACCCGTGCTTACCCAAATTAGTTCGGGTTGGTAAAATATATGCCCATAATTGGCCAAAAATTTGAAATACCTAACCCAACCCGCCCAACATTCGGGTTGGGCACGGGTTGGGTGGGTTGACCCAACCCAAGTCCCACCCCTATCTCACAGAATCATATGTTTCAGTTGCAAAGCACTGACCGTTAAATTATATTACGGGATTTATCTCTAGATTTGTTGCGGTCAGTGTATAACAGAAGTAATTTTTTTTTTTTTCAATTGACAAAAAGTTTATATGATATTATCTTATTATACTGCAGTGACACCGATTAGAAATATTTTTAATTTTTTTATTGTACACTCATACACGGGATAGCACTAAAGCATCACGAACCGAAAGGACCCTATGGTAGCTTGAGCCATCTCCCTTAAGATTTTGCGCGTGGACTGAGGCGTAATGGGATCCCTCCCATAACTCCACAATGTCGAGGGCTGTGGGAAACAAAGCATTTTGTAGGGACGACGAATAAACCGATTAAAAAACCAGAAAGTTAATTAAGTAAAACGATGATTATGGTTTTAATCTTGACACGAAGAGGTATGGTGTTGGTTGACCAATTTCTTAATTGTATTTCAAGGCATAAAGGAGGAAGCTTTTGACAGTGTTGGTACCGGTGGTGGTGGTGGTGGTCAGATGGGACGGTGGATAGGGGTAGGCCTTTGTTTGAAAAAGTGGGGGAATATATGGGTTTCAGAGTAGGACTAGGAAAAAAAGTCATGTTCTCGAATTCACGAGAATAGCATTTTCATACAGGTTCGAAGGCAAGATGTTTGCACCCACTTTGGTGCTAGGACATGCCATGGCTCTCCTATGAGAATTGGTTGGGAGATTTATACAAGGAAAACATGTACTCCATCCGTCTCAAAAAAATAGGCCAGTTTGACTTTTTTCTACTTTTTCCTAAAATTTAGGAAACTTAATTAAACTAAAAATATTTGACTTAAACTTGTTTTTTTTTTTTTTGCTAACTCATAATACATGTCAACGATAAACCAATCATGAAAAAAAATAAAACTAGTTAAAGTTAAATATTTTTAGTTCAATTAAGTTCCCTAAATTTTAGGAAAAAATAGAAAAAAGTCAAATCAGCCTATTTTTTTGGGACGGAGGGAGTATATTCAAGATCCCAACCATCTAAGACACAACACTTGCAAAAACACCGAGGAAAACACGAATAGTAATTCGGATAATAATTTTAACAATTTTGGAAATTTTTAAAACTTGTTATTGAACGAAAAGAAGAGAAATTTAAAGATCGATCAATGGGGAAAAACAACTCATGACAAGGGTTGACAGTTGCCCCTCCAACTAGGCTGGCTATCAAGTCTAAGATATTGAAATTATTAGACTACAATATTTGCCCACTGTAAGAATATTTTACCCGTCTATAACGAGATTTCTAGCTCTGTTACTGCCAAAAATTTGCATATAAATTAGATTTTAGACTGAAAGAAAAGAGTTTGGCAATTTAACTCGTCCCTTCATTAGGAGAAATGGTGACACTTTTTTTTGTTTTGATTCGATATGGTGACAATTTACCATGTTCTTATGGTTCCAGTTTTAGCTTCCAAAAGGTTGCCAAAACCCTCTCTTCTACTTCTCTCTCCAGAGAAAAGTCGAATTCTAACTAGAATCGAGTTTTGAACGTTGTTTGGAAAAGCGCCCAAAGAGTTAACTTTGCGCAACCAAATATCCAAACATCTAACCTATTTGATCTTATCCAATAACCCTGATTGTCTGCATTTGATTCAGCGTTGTGTCGCTACTGGTATTCCAATATAGAATTTACCATAAAACTTGGTTGGGGGTTCTAGGCTTCCAGCTAACATGGAAATGAAACTAGAACCCCCATAAGACTTTACATAATGCACACATTTTGGGTGGAAATAACATAAGGGAAGCCATGAGCCATCTCTTTCGGGAGAGGCCACCAATGGTACCTGTTTGGCTGCTTGTAGCAAATCTTAATTTTTCTTTTTAATTTTGTTATTTGGTCCAACAAATCTTTGTCTTGGCATGAGAAATATTTGTCCTTGTCATATTCAAAGATTGCTAATGGGGGGACGGATTTTGTCCCCCCTCACTGTTCACGTGTAATTTTTTTTGTCTTATCTGTGAACAGTGAGGGGGGGGGGGGAGGGGGGGGACAAAATCCGTCCCCCCCATTAGCTGCGATGGTCATATTGAATTTTGTTGGGCAAAAGCTTTTGTACCATATACTAGTAGACACACAAAATGCGACATTTCCATGACCTCTCTATCCAATAGGATCAACGATTTGGATTTTGGACTGGTTCTGCAGGTGCTAACCCCTGGAACAAGTTTGGAATTGGAGTGCAGGGTTGAAAATTCACTTCTAAATGCAAAATTTTGAACTATGATTTTTGCAAATTTCTCGAACAGAGGCGGAGCTAATCCATGGTAAAGGTTGACAGTTGGGCAACCTGTTAAGTTCGTTTCTAAGCCCAATAATTGTAACAATAATGAGAATAATTGTAACAATATATGCACTCCTTTCCCAAAATGGGATTTTTACCATTTTCAATAAACTGTGAACTCACGGTACCACTTAGAGCAAACACTATGGTGCCCAAATATTTGGACATGCAATTAGAATCTAGCAAAGCGAAGAGGTTGAAAAAAAAATACAACTTTTTATGGTCTTGGGTGGTGGGAATAGATGATCCAGTACTCGCCTAAAAAGTAAACAAATAATGAGTATTCGTCTTAGTACCGCTAGTAGATAAAAAGTTGTCCCATTTCAGCGGAGGCTTAGCTCTTGGCTAAAATGTAACAACTTTCGCCATATTACAGTAAAACCTCTATCTAAGAATATCTTTGGGACCGTAAGAAAATATTCTTATAGAGAGGTTATTCTTATATAGAGGTAATTTTTACAAAGATTAAACCCGAATTTGGGACCGGAATTTTTTATTTTTATATAGAATTTATTCCCTTATAGAATATTTTTATATAGAGGTTTTACCCTACCAATCAACTGGTAAAATTCCTCTCGGAATATCCTATGGAATTTTCCAGTAGTGAACGTGCAACGAGACAAATGTACATTATTTTATTTTTGTAACCAGTGCAAGTAAAATAAATATAAAAAAAAAAAAAAAACCATATTTTTGTCCAAATTCAGAAATAACAACTGGATATTGACATTGGAGACACTATTTTATTGGCAAGTTGCAGATTAGACAGAGAAAAGTGGGAGGAAGAAGATAGAAGCAGCAGAAAGAAAACGGTGATGAGATGTATAGGATAGAAACAACAATTCGATTTCCGAAAATAGCCTTTTGAGATAGGGTCAGCTATCTTCTCACCAGCTAAGTGAAAAGCATAATTACTGTGGTATAACTATGTCAATCAATTTTGAATCTTTTATCACCAATAGCTTTACGACTATACTACAATAACATTTATGGATAAAGGTTACTGATTTATTATAATTCATTCAATCTAAAATAAAACTTTCTTAACAGTGGGTCTAGAATAGATAGACACCACTAACCCGTTGTCAAAACCGAGGCTGAATTTTATGGGTTCTAGGTTGGTTTTTAAATTGGAAATCCACGTCAACTAGAATTCCATATCAAGTCTTATGATGAATTCTAGATTTTTTTTTTTTTTTTGATAGATAAAAGAAAGGAAAAACAACTAAGGCACTGAGTCTGTGAGACTAGCAGCGCCAATATGCCTTATACGGCTTACAGAAGAATCTTTGTTCAAAATATCGAAAATGCAACTAGGCGGATATCCAGAAATGTTGCAGGCAGCTCTTGTATTGAAGTGTGCTTTCAATTCAATGGCTGCCTGGTTCGCTGGTTTTGATATGAAATTATAATTAAAGTATCTATTACTGCCGATAGAAGATGAAAATTGTTCTTTAAAATCATCCCAATCTGACTGTGCTTGCCAGCTTAGGCTTGATTTTTCTCCCTCCAAAAGCTTTATCAATCGCTGACAGTTAGAATCGAAGTCCACAGTTTGAAAAGCTTGAGAATGCCCCCATGTCCATGCCTCCTTAGCTGCCACCACCAGTCCTTGATCAAGCGTCTGGGTCCTTGTTTTCCTGACTCTCACATCCCTGCACACACCCATAAAATTACGTAAGATAAGACTGACAGTTAATAAGCCTGAATCCTTATTCCAACCATATGCAATATTCATTTTGCCATTGCCATATGTTGGTGGGATCCAAAAGGTGTTTAAAATCAGAGTGTGGGAGTGAGAGAGGGGTGGAGGAGAAGATGATGATATTCTCCAGTTGTCTTGCCAAAACTCAATGGCTCTAGTAGCCACAACTTTGGGGTTCTGGTTTATTCCCTTGTAGTTCTTGTCGCACCGGGCTTTCCAGATAAACCAAACTATAGCTACACAGAGGGCATTCCAATCACCCCTGTCATTAAACCAACCATCAGGTGGCATATGCATATGAACCATCCAGTGATACAGATTAGGAGGAGTAACATTTGGTGGGAATGGATTTGCATTTGAGGCAAACCACACACTTCTAGCAAAGGGGCAAGAAATAAACAAGTGCTCCAAATTCTCATTTTCCTGGCCACACATAGCACAAGTATTTTGCACATTTAGGAAGCGAGATAGAACTGAATTAGTAGACACCATTTTCCTAAGGCATTTGTAAGCGAAGAGCTTAGCCCTTGGAGCCGATTTTATGTTCCATATCCGATCCCAAATGGAATTGTCCATATGCATGAATCCTTTTATGGAGTTATAGAGAGAACTAGTCGAGAACTGCCCATTAGGTTCTAGAATCCATCTTAGGGTGTCTGGTTTGTTACTCCTGATGGGAATTTGCTCAATGATGTCTACAATATCAGGGGTGAACAAATCAGTCAGGATGTCATGATTCCAACCATTATTAGCATGATCAATAAGTTGATGAACCATTGTGTAATGATTGGAATGGGCATTGGTTGGAAGGGTTACACCCTCCACCCAATTATCTTCCCAAATGTTGATAAGATGCCCATTACCCACTTGCCACAAACATAGTGGTTTGATTTGGTTCAAACCAGTTTGAATGCAGGTCCAGATCCATGAGCCCTTTGTAGAGATAAGGGGGTCGAATGGGTGTCTGCATTTCCGATAATACTTAGCTCTAAGGATGAGAGCCCAAGGTCTGGATTGATTGGTCATAAGATTCCAAGCTAGTCTACCTAGCTGAGCTAGATTATTAGCATCTAGATCCCTAAATCCCAGGCCTCCCTGGTTTAAAGGTTTGCAAAGAGTGGACCATGCTCTTAGAAATAGGCCCCGTCTTCCCTCTTCAATTCCCCACCAAAACCTCGTTTGGATAGAGATGAGACGTTTGATGATGTCTTTTGGAATTTGGAAGCAACCCATCTGGTAGATGGGTAATGATTCCAAGATCGATTTGACGACGACTGTTCTAGCTGCTTGGGAGAGAAGCTTGCCTCTCCAATTATGCAGCCTACCGTAGAACCTTTTGACCATTGAATCAAAGCATTTGATCTTTTATTTTCCAATGAACAAGGGGGTTCCTAGGTACTGGTCAGTCATTTGAATTTTCCTAACTTTCAGAATACTGATTATCATTTTGCCAAATTTATTCGGGATTTTAGAAAAGAAAATCCCGGATTTATCAAGGTTAATCATTTGGCCTGATGCTTTGCTAAAGGTGTTAATTATATTCAAGATGTTCCTAGCTTGTACTAGAGTAGCCTGAGTGAACAGGATACAATCGTCGGCAAAGAGAAGGTGGGAGATAGAGAAGGATCTGAATCCTATTTTGATGCCACTGATTTTCCCTTCCATTTCACTATGCTGCATAAGACGAGTGAGGCCTTCCATGCAAAGAAGGAAGAGATATGGGGATAATGGATCCCCTTGACGGATACCATTAGAAGGAGAGTAAGGGATGCCAGGGGACCCGTTGCAAAGGACAGAGATAGAGGAGGTGCTGATGCATTGGTAAATCATGCTGCACCAAGTTTCCGAGAAACCAAGCTTTCTTAAGATGTCTATTAAATAGTCCCATCTTACTCTATCGAAAGCTTTACTCATGTCTATCTTGATTCCCATAAGGGCAGTTTTCCCTTTATGTTTCTTCATGGAATGGACCACTTCCTGAGCAAGTACAATGTTATCTGTAATCTTTCTATTGGGCATAAAAGCTGACTGGAATGGAGAGATTATTTTAGATAAAACTGGCTTTAGCCTATTTGCTAGGATTTTAGCTATAATTTTGTAAGTGGTGTTGCATAGACTAATAGGCCTAAAGTCTGCTGGAGTGAGAGGGTTATCTACTTTTGGAATGAGAGTAAGGAAAGTGTTGTTTAACTCATTAAGGATGAACTGAGTGCGGAAGAAGTGTTGGACCATACTAATGATGTCTGGTCCAATGGTTGGCCACTGGTGTTTGAAGAATTTTACGTTGAAACCATCAGGACCAGGGGCTTTTTCCGGAGCCATGCTTCGAACAACCTTGAAGATTTCAGCTGGAGTGGGAATCGCTATAAGCTTGATGTTTTCTTCACTAGTAACTTCTTGAGAGAAGAGGCTAGTGACGGGATCAGTTGGGTCAGGAGAAGATTTAGAGGAAATACTATGAAAGTGGGAGGTTAGCGAGGAAGAGATATCACTGTGAGATGTGTGAGTGACACCATCAACATCAGTAATGGTCTGAATTTTATTCTTTCTTCTTCTGTTAAGAGTACAAGCGTGAAAGAAGCGAGTATTTCTATCCCCAAACTTAAGATTATTCTCTTTGCATTTCTCTTTCCAAAAACTTTCCTCCTGATTATATAGGGTTTCTAGGCCTTGGATTTTGGATTCTAGAACCGAGTCTAAGGAGCCATCAAGATTCAAATTATGGGTAGTGTTGATGTCTTCCATAGAGTTTTTTATGTTAGTTTGAATAACCCCAAAGACCTCTCGATTCCAAATGGAGAGGTCTCTCTTGACAAGTTTAAGCTTGGAAATAACCCTATGAGGGGGCGAGCCATTGAAGTGTTTATCCCAGGATTCTTGGATGATTGCAAGTGCATCAGGACATTCCAACCAGAGAGAAAAGAATTTGTAAGGGATAGCTTGATTAGGCTTAGGAGGAAGGGGTTGAAGAAGAATGAGAGAGTGATCTGAGGCTATGGCTGGAAGATGGGTGATGGTAGCATTAGGGAATTTCGAAATCCAATCTACATTGGAAAACGCCCTATCTAAATTCAAGTATTGAATTCCATAATTAAGTACATGGCGCTGAATCAAACAGCGCACATGCACTTAATCAAACAACGCGGAGAATCAGCACCGTTGGATCATATGAAATATGATATATGCTTGGAATATTTGAAACAACGTAAAGTTCACTTTTTGGGCGATGTTTCAAACAACGTTCAAAACTCGCTTCTACTTTTCTCTAGAAAGAGAAGTAGAAGAGAGGCTTTTGAGAACTTTTTTGGCGAGATTGGAAGGCGAAAATATAACCATAAAAACTTAGCCTTAGTAGTGGGGAATGAAAAACTTTTTTTTCCGATACGGTGAATCCTAACTAGCCATGAGATCCATTATCAAGAGTTGTTACTTAAGTACTGCCCAAAAATTATTGTTTCAATGATGAGTTTCGAACTTAAGTCAATATATATATTTTTAGTTCTTCTTTTCACCGGGGGGTCAATGAATTTAGTACTATTGCCAAATGACTTTACGACTATGCTACAATAATGTCACCAAAATTTATGAGTATATTCCTTATCATATTCCGATTCACAATAAGATATTCTCATTCACCCAAAAATTTTAAATTTCTAACAATCACCTCAACAAAACCTGTCGTTTTTACTGTGTTGAGTGATGTTAGAAATTACCGGGAGAATAATTATAAAGTAGTTAAATTACTACTAACAGAAGGGGGTGGGTTTGGTACGTACTGTACAGTAAAGGCAAAAAAAAAGTAACAAAAGACAAAAGCTATGGTGTAACCGTAATTACAACAAGAGTCCGATGGCATATGTTATTGGCCTTTTCCTGGATAATACGGTGCAGGAAATGGCGAGCTAAATAATTTAATTCATAAAAAAGAGGTTCTCACATTTATATATTAAAATAATAAAATTATTCATTTCAGATAAAAATAAAAATGAAAGATATGGATTTTGGTATTGGAGGAGGGCAGAAGAAAAAAACTGTGAAAGAAACACTAGTAAATCCAGCAGCAGAAATTCTCTAGAAGAAGAAGAAGAAGAAGACAAAGTCAAACACCAGCAGAACCAGCAGAATAAGAAGAAGCAAAGAAGAAGAAGAAGAGATTAGTCCTGAGTTTATCAGAGTGAAAGTGGAATCCAGGAGAGATTTTGGTGGATGAATTGAGAGGAATTCATTGTTAAAGATGAATGGAAATGGAATAAGTGGTATGGAGAATGAATACATATACAGACATCATAAACACGATGAAATGAGAGATAATCAGTGTAGTTCTGCTCTTGTTAAACATATCAAAGCTCCTCTTCATCTCGTAAGGATCCTAGTTACTCATCTCTTTTTCTCTTTAAAAATTTCAGAATCAGTTTGTAGATCTTGAATCTGTTTGATCCTGATTTTGGTTGCTTTTGTTAGTTTACATCTCAATTATGTGAATCTCGATCCTGATTTTGATTTTTAATCGGAATCTGAGTTGTTCGTTTCTGTGAATTTTATCTGAGTAGATTTGTGGTGGTTTAATTGAAGCTCAGAGAAGAGATTTGTTTGATTTGATGATTTTTTTTTTTTTGAAATTAATTTTTGGATGAAATTATCTGAAATTCGGTTATGATTAGGTATGGTCGTTGGTGAGGAGATTTGATCAGCCGCAGAAATACAAGCCGTTTATCAGTAGATGTGTTGTACAAGGTGATTTAGAGATTGGAAGTGTCAGAGAAGTTAATGTTAAGTCTGGATTACCAGCTACAACCAGTACTGAGAGATTGGAGCTACTTGATGATGAGGAACATATTCTTAGTATCAGAATTGTTGGTGGTGATCACCG
>JAJJMA010074670.1:0-10418 GCA_023529015.1 Papaver nudicaule
AAGTATGTATGGTTTAGCGTACTCAAACTACAACGCTGTCTGCGGGGTTGAACCCACACCTACATGGTTAAAAACCATGTGCTCTTCCATTTGAGCTAAGGCAGCAAATACTTATTCTTTAATGTAAGAAGAATATCTTATAATGAACCCTTGCATGTAAATGATCCATTATAACTAACGGGGTGGCAAGAAAAGTGTTTAGTTTCTTCCTTACTTGATACACGACAATAAAAAAAACATATGCTTACCGTTTTATTAAGGACCATTAGACCTATGGATTCTCGCAAAGATTCAGTATACCCCCATATCAATCATCCTAATGAAGACCCACAAAAGATTGTCCAGGATTGTCCAACATAAACGTAGTAACATCATTAGCGGATGTTACAGGATGAGGATACTCAACAGTCTTAGAGTCAAAATTGAGTTATTCTATACTAAACAGCCACAACCGTTAGAGCATTGCAACATACACTTGTCATTTTAGGAAAATATACAGTTGTACCGACTTACCTCTCTGAATTTCTCTCTTGCTTCAGCTTCTCCGTATAATTGAGCTGGAAACACCAGATCGACCCCTGTGTCACCCCACCTATCCATTTTGTGTAAATCTGGCACCCGGCCTATACAATTCAAAATGCAATCAATTTAAGATACATATGCATTTGTCAGAGTATCCAAATAAAAGAAAAGTGCAACATATAAAATTAACAAATGAATGAAGATCAAAGAACTGATTCTCTCTTAGCTAAATTTTCTTTCAATCCGTTAAATTGTTAACTATATTATCAACTCTGCTTAGTTCTAATTCAGTTTTTTGCGAGAACATAACTTCATTCAGATTGAACCAACCATCTCAAAACTAAATACATGAAAGAAAAGAAAAATAGACCTTGCTACCTTTGGAAGCATAACCCTCAACTGAGAGTAGTCAGTTTCTAATTCCTATTCTTGACCTATTCAAGTTTGCAACCTATATTAGACCCATAAAATCATCATCCAAACTAACATAAATTTACATGAAAGAATAGTAAACACACTTAACAACAAACAACCTCTAAGCAAGTAATTCGAACTAATGAACACAGGAGTTTGATTTTGATTTTTCACCTGAATTACTGAGGTTTGGTCATAATGTGTTACCTACACTTTCAGTCTCTTCATCCTGCTAAAAGGATCCAGCAATAGCTCTGCAGCAGCCAATATATCGGAGGCATCAGCAATGCATTAATAATAATAATAACGATATTGATAGCAAAAGCATGATGGGAAGCAAGTGGCCATAGTGTACCATTAGATCCAACAAATTAGTATTAATGTAACCCAAGTACCCTCTGTGTGCCAGTGATATTACGAAATAAATAAAATGATTGAAATCGTGTATGGCATAACATCATGACCTGATAGACTGGCATGACAACCATGCAGCAATTTTTAAGACCTTAAAATTGAGAGTAAGCTCACATCCAAAATCTATCAACTTCACATGCCTAAGGAAGAAGCCCACAGGAATACGAAGACAAACCTGATATTGTACAACCACCTATCTCACAAAGCTGGATATTATTGTACAACCACCCATCTCACAAAGCTGGATATATATGTAGCAATAAACAAAAAAATGATTAACAAACTCAAATTAAGCAAAACCCACGCAAACCCGTAATCTAGTGTATCAGTTATAAAGCAAATCTCATTTAGTTTTACCACAAAATCGACTAATGCTTAGTTTATGTCAATGGTGGTGGTTTTGTTTATGTCATAGCAGGACATAAATAAATTCATCACGATATTTGCTTTCGCTATACTATGAATATGACCATAGATCATGCTTGATTTCCAACCAACAACATTGTAATTCGGTTTTAATACATTTAAGAATGATGACACTCTAATCATCTTCACATCATATTTTCCACATTTAAATACTTCATTTCTTATTAACATCTAAAACAGCACCACAACGCCAGAATACCACAACAACCTCAACCCAATGAGTTTGATCAACTTGAGAACATTTTGTACGAACTGCTAAATGTATCAACAGTCAGACAGCTAAGACTTATTTTGACAAACTAAAACATCTAACAATAAACCAAAGTACCTTGGAAGTGGTAGCCAAGAAGAATTGAAGTTAAGTAGCCCTTGCACTCTATGACACCAATTATTATTATTTCATATCCACATTTGAAACAAAACTCAGTTGTTGGTTCCTTGCTTATCCACATTTCATAAGAAGTTCCAGAGTTTACTAAAGCCAGATTTCATAAGGCTTGCTATCCGTACCGAGCTTGACAGATGCTTTGCAGCAACTCATGCATTACTAAAGCATACACTTGAGGCAATCTAAAGTTGAAGTCCTTTTGTAAGATAAGAAGATGAATGAGATGCAGAGCAAATACTTTGTGAAACACATAACAGAACCAAGTAATCCACCTCAGGATGAATTTAAAAATAAAGGAATTCTCGAGTCCAGTGAAAGAGTTGGAATCATCGTTTTAGAACATCTAGTGACTTTAGATTGTTTGTTTACAATATAGGAACAACACAACTCATCTACTACCCAAACAAACACTTCAAGGGTAAAATCTAATGGTAATTCACATGAAATATGGAAAAGGGAAAGGCAACAGATGCGAATCAACTACAATTCAATCGGAAATTAGGACTTGCTGAATTGAAAATCATGCTAAAGAAAGGGTAAGATAAGGGACTACCATACGTATTCTTTCCTTGCCTAAAAAGATAAAAAAAACAACAGCAAAAAACTCTCATTTCCTTGTTCCTGCAGGACTGTTGTAATGTCATACATTCAATTTATTACACAACTACAAAAATATTGTATTAGACGTATATGCTTCACGGGATTGAAGTACCTGATGATTTCTAGGATATAATCTTTCAAAGCTAGAACGTTTTTTTTCTTTTCATTTGCTATACCACTGGGGCCTGCACCGAAGGAAACTGGCACCAACATCCCCAATCTCGTATCGTAGTTCGGATTTTAATTATTTGGTCCTAACATAGAGAAACCTTATATCCTATTGGTTCTTGTATCAAAACCTACACAGATGAGTAGCTTAACCACCTTTTAGTGCTCAGCCAGGAATAAAAATTCAAGGAACTTCCACTAACTGGAAGAACCGAAACTTAATCAAATCTCATATTCATCGACTACATAACCAAAAATTCCATTAGAACTCAGCAAAATCATGACAACCGTCCACTTCAGATTTGATAACAGAAATTACGAATTTTAATCAAAAGAAACTCGAAAGCAAATTACAGCAAACTTGGTGTATACCTGAGTTACTTGAAACCGTAAGGCTAAAAACAACTTCATTGTTGTTCTTGTCACTTTTCCTTCTTTTGCTGCATTCAGTCGAATTATCGATTGTAAAGCAAAATAGAGATGATAAATTCCAATTAACCTCTCCATAATCTTTCTCTATTAACAGAAAAATATATGCAGCTACAAACATCAAATACAATGTTAAAAGCATATGCATCGTCATCGTTACAGATAGCATCAATATTATTATGTTCTAAAATCTCCGAAATATACCATTATTTGATATGCATTGCTTTTTCGCATCATTTGGACCTCCTGCCCCCAAACAATGGGTTGTGTCAATGTATTCAATTCCTTCATCATCCAAAACTACAGATCCTGCAAATTTTAAAAACACAACAACATAACAGAGCACAAATCAATAACCCAGATTAGAAATCTAAAAACATACAAAATTAGAGAACCCAATCAAATTTGCTCACCTTCTCTCGCTGCCAATTCAAATTTGAGAACAACCCATGTCCTATTACTTATGACAAAAAAAAAAAAACAATCAGTAAAAGGAACCATGTCGGGGAAGGAAGGAAAACCGGAGAACAAAAACAAAATTGTTGCTAGTTTTGTGTCTAATCATCACCACAACACCAAGATAAAAAAAATTTAAAAAAAAAATACCCAAAATTGATGAACCCTAAATTTAATTTATATCCGGTGCATCAAATTAACAGAATTAACCATCTAATATGAACATAACGATGAGAAAAAAACAATGGGTTTAATGTACTTACTCTTTTTGAAGATCGATATTGCTTCAATTTACAGTTTACCTTCTTATTCATCTTCTTTTAGCTCTTTTGGAAGATCAGACTTTTGGTTTTCCCAGTTTGATTTTGGTTGTTAGATTTTAAGTTTTAATTTTGTAAACTTAAGAAAGATGTTCGTCGTTTTGGTATTTTGAAGAAAGGAAGAAAGAGAATATAGGTGTAAGAAGAAGTTAGGGTTTAGTTGTTCTCCATGGAGAGAGACGGGAGAATAGGAAACAATGATTCAGTTGGGTCGGTGTTTACAAAGGCTTTAAAAGACGTCAAACAAATCTGACGGCTACGGACAACTCCCGTGTTTTAAATGAAACAGATGGACGTACAGGAGGGCTCGCACACTCCTGCCACGGCCAGGATTGCGCCATCAATACACCGGACGGCCGAGATCGTTCCATCTCCACGAATGACTCCTTCCGATCTCACGGCCAGCGTTCCCCACATGCTTTTCGGAGGGCCTGGATAGCCCGACTTTTAAATACCACACCTCGTTAATAAAGAGACTAGGTATCACGCCGGCCGGTGGCCGGCGCTCAACCTTTTGGTAAATTTTCGGAAGGTTGTCGGAGTCTACAACCCAAAAGTTGAGCCTCGTTATTAAGTTCGTTGAAAAGGCCGGGGCCTACGGCCCCGGCCGTGCATTAGAGTGTCGAGTGGGTCGGTCAAATTAGTTGGGGCTCGACCAAAAATATCATGTGAGTTTGGGCTCAGGACATACCTTTGTTTATTAAACCAAATTGGTATTATGTATGTGTGCTTATTGTATTTTGTTTCCCGATGTTTTGTTACCCGTTGTTCTTTTTCTCGACGTTGTTTCTCCAGTCTCTCTCTTTTGAGTTGTTCCTTTTGCTTTTGTACCATCTTCCATCGCTTTCTTTATCCCAAAGAATACTCCTGCAATATGATTCCAGAATTAAATATGCAAATACACTTTCTGAATCTACGATTCATAATAAGCACAGTACGTTGCAAATATAATTTAAATCTTACATGATATTATCCGATTGGGCCGGGGCCGTGGATCAAAGTGTTGTCCGACGCTCAACCGTTCGTCGACTTTTGCAAAGTATTATCCGAGACTAATAATGTTCCAGTGTTATATCGGTCAGGTTGTATCAGCCGGGGCCATAGGCCCCGGCCGTGGGTTAGCAAATTCCAAAGTTGATCGGCTCAAGCCTCCGATATCTGGTTGGCCGGGGGAAATTAGTCAGGGCTCAACCTACGGCCCCGGTCTTGGCTCAAAGTGTTGGGTTGGTCCTGTCAAATTAATCGGGCTCAACATTTTTTTTGTTAATTTTTATGAGCAAAAGAGTCCATTATCATACATAATTTAGCCGCCAATGGATGACATCAGGCTCCATAATGGAAATCATTTTAAGTTATTTTAGATACAGAGTTTCTTGCGAAACAATACCATTGATGGAAAAATTTCTCTCCAGAACCTGCACGACATACGATCTCTACATAGGAGAAAAACCCTTTGTCTTTCTAAGCAATGACACACCTGAGTTCAAGCTTTTCATCAGTCACACTGATATTCTTAACACCGATATCTCCCATGAATTCCTAAACAAACTGGAGTTTGCAGGTGCTCCAGACAACTGCCTGAAGGTCAAGGTAAGTAACACAGTAACATTACTAAAGGACGTGGACATCTCTCGTGGTTTATGCAAAGGAAGGTCAATGCATGGTGATAACATGATACAATACAGGGAATTATTTTGATTTGAGCAGGAAAGTTGTCCACGTAATGCGGACATTGTTTTCAATATCGCACCCAACATTGCCTATCATAACTCACAGAGAACAATTTCCAATCAAGCATGAGACCAAACATTATTAAACTTACACGTTCATGGCAATATAAGTGCAACTTTTTTATAATATTTTTTCTGTGTATACATATTTACTCGAAATAAAATTCTGCCTGCATGAAGCAACCGCCGCTGAATGTCAGATCCGTGTGCTCAGTTCCCACTGCAGACGTGGCCCCACTCATCTACAATACTAATACCTGTAAATCATCACCTATTTCTTTTATTATATTGGCCCTCAGGAATCATTTATAATACCCAACCCCGACGTCAAAAGTTCAAACACACGCATCCAGAAATGGAGTTGTACATACGATAAATCAATGTACGGTAAAGTAGCATAAGACGTCTTGCAAGATTTATGTTGTAGACGTACAACACTTTCTACAGTAAACAATTACAATTTGTCCAAGGTTAACTACAGGGACTTCTACTTCTTCCTCAACATTATGGCTCAATGTAAATATAGATAAGTTCTTAACCAAATAATTTAGGAAAAGCAAACACATCGATTTGCCCAGTATTAGCAAAAATGACCATTTTAGGTTCATAATGTTGCTAACCCCATTAGGAGATGGTGCAAGAGGATGGAAAACTACATTAAGAGGCAAATGGGATCTCAAAACAGTGACTGTACATTCGGTATTTTATTCGGTTCGGTGCACATCGATCATAGATATCTAGGATGGCAGTTGAAGGGTTAAACTATGCAGAAAAATTTCCCTCCATATCAACATCATCCAGTGGGCTAAACAATGTTTCTGAATCAATTCTAGCTATGGTCATTAATACTCAACCATTTTCAAAGCTACCTTAGGAACCCCGACGACTTGTAAAATAAAAAGAATATTAGTGGTTTGCCACTTTTGTTGGTACAGTAAGTTCTATCCGAAATAACCTAACAAATAACAAATTGAGGTGTACAAACATAAGAATAGAACTGTGCTGTCTGAATTGTCAGCTCCAGAAAAAGCAACAAACCATCAAACTAAACAACGGCCACATCCATGGCTACATTTCTACACATAACCAAAGTTGTCCAACCACATCTACATGTGAATAAAATTGTGCAATTGAGTTAAAGAACAAACCTGCTGTAGGAGATGAAGTACAATAGAGAGATTCAGGCTTTCTTCAGCTCCTCGTTCATGTCTTGTGGGCGTGACACGCCCAAGTAAATCATAATCAAATTCAAAATCAACCTAAAACAATTCATCAGGGATATAAAAGAGTGCCCAATAGCTAGCAGTCGATAATATAATTAAAAAGGATGAATATTGTAAAACACACATACTTATCATATTATCGTCTGACTAAAATAACCACCTGCGGCTTCAACCTTCCACTATTTTTCTACAATGTGACATCAGGCAAGTATGTTAATGGACTGTGTATTTAAAACTTGGTAGTAAATATCATCGGTAACCTTAAACAGAACAATCAGTAGAAGAATATATACCCTTTGTGAAATAATGAGTCCTAGCTAGGAGCTATTTTAAGATCACCGCATTTGAATTCATTTCACCTAGTGAAGATGCTTACTGTTGTTAAAAGCTATTTGGATCATCTCCTCTTCCCGAGCTCAGGATGGGTTGATTGATATCATTATCTTTTAAACAACCCATGGGTGTTCATTTTCCTATCATTAAGAGGACTGAGTAATTTGATTCCGATGTTTTATCTTATGTATCTGCTTGTAATCTTATGTGCTTGATACTACTCCGAAGCTGTACACATTACACTTTGTTGTTGCCCTCAATGTATAAGGAAAACCCAAGATGGTAGGATGATAATAATATGAAATCTGTATAAAAAAATAAAATTGGACTAAAACGAATTAAGAAGAATTTGAGTTACCTGGAGCCATGCATCCGTAAGTACCTGCAATAGAGGTGGTTGTAGAGTCCATTCCTTCTGTTTGCAATACTTTTGCAACACCGAAATCTGCTACTTTGGGTTGATAATCTACGTTAAGCAAGATGTTTCTCGTCTTGATATCTGTGTATGATCGGTCGTAGCAGATCATGGTGGATATAAGCAAGACCTTGCACAACTCCAAGAGCAATCTTACGTCGGGTTGGCCAATCCAAAAGGTTCATTCCTCTGTGACGGGAATCCCATAGATTTCCATTTGGCATGTATTCAAACACCAAAAGATTCAAATCTAAACTCAAAAAGTAGCTATTAAGTTTCACTATGTTATTATGTCTATACTACCCAGAGTCTGAACTTAAGAGACGGGTCTTTAGTTTTTTGAGTCAAAAGTTTCTTAACTGCAACCGTGTGCCAGCTCTTCAACTCGATCTTAAAACTGTTCCAGATCCTCCATGTCCCACGCCATCCTGGGATAATTCGGCATTCTGCTTACTCGGAGCACTGGAATTATGAAAATCAACTAAACTTAGCTCAAACAACTGTTAGAGGGTCTTAACCTGGTCTGATCATCCTCAAATTTTGACACAATATATCTTACAAACTCAACTAAATCATATAAAAAATTCATTGCAAACCAACGGTTGAATATCTATTTACAGACAAAACAGTTCCTGCTAATTCAGTAAAATCCTACAGATAAACAGTTAGCTCAAACAACTGTTAGAAGGTCTTAACCTGGTCTGATCATCCTCAAATTTTGACACAACATATATGACAAACTCAAATACGTCATATCAAAAATTCACTGCAAAAGAATGGTTAAATATCTATTTACAGACAGAACAGTTCCTGTAAATTCTGTAAAATCCTACAGATAAACAGTCAGTTCAAACAACTGTTAGAGGGTCTTAACCTGGTCCGATCATCCTCAAATTTTGGCACAACATATCTGACAAACTCAACTACATCATATCCAAAATACACTGCAAACCAACGGTTCAATATCTATTTACAGACAAAACAGTTCCTGTTACAGATTCACATACACAACATGCGTCAATAGCAACAACCATACTGAATCTATGATTTGTGCTTCTATGTGTTGGTGAAAAGCAACATAACAAAACACAAATAAAGCACCTACCACTTAGTAATCAATGGTAGCAGTTCCATTACATATTACAAATTGAACAGCAGTATAAAACCAATATAGATCGAATATGTAGTGGAAATAATATTTCACGGTTGTGTGGCATACCTTTCTATCGGACTTTGTCTGATCAACTTTGAGGTTCCGTGCTCCTTGCATATTGTGTTCTACTAATACCACCCTGCCTAATTTCCTTCCAGCATTTATTAGCTGCTGCAATTCATACTTATCCTCCAGTTCATTGTTTATATGGTACACTTTTTTGATAAACACGGTTCAGTAGTTTCCTTCTTGAATTACTTCCATTTCAAACACAGAATCTTGGTTATCCAGGTACCTTAGATCCGCAACCTTGCCTGCCATCTTTTCCTGCGCAAGAAACAGAGTCATTAGTTCCCAGTATCTGCACATATTATAGCATAATTTGCATTTGTTTTACTTCATTATATCTTCGGGATATTTCCTTTTTTCTCAATTATGTAAAACATAACGAAAAATGATCGCTGGCTGCCTAAACAATCATGGGCTGTAAGAGTCATCGGGGGCCTGAAACAGATAAAGGAGAGCTCAACCTTAATACAAAAACCTGTACTGTATCCTCACAAAAACTGACTGTATCATCGAATGCATTCCTCATGTTGCTGTTGCTTTTGAGTTTGACGATGTAG
The DNA here is from genome assembly GCA_023529015.1 of Papaver nudicaule. Classification (NCBI taxonomy): domain Eukaryota; kingdom Viridiplantae; phylum Streptophyta; class Magnoliopsida; order Ranunculales; family Papaveraceae; genus Papaver; species Papaver nudicaule. The sequence continues at coordinate 9,618 of JAJJMA010074670.1, forward strand.
ATAAAAGAAAATTTGACGACAGTGCCAGTGCCGATACAATCCGTCTTCAGTAAAGGTGCATAATTTTGGGTCATATTGCTTTGCAGAACCTCACATTTCTATTCTAGTACTTTGTGGAAGCTGGGGAAATTGCAGTGAGGCGTGTTCGCAAAGAAGATCTGCGTGTGTGGATTTGATCAATCCTTTGATGGCTGGCTCTTAATAATGCGATGTCTTCTGTTCTGGTGGTGGTCTGCTACCAAATGGTTAATAGGTTTTGTCTTTTCAACATTAAAGTCCATGTAAGAGTTCACTGTTTTGTAACAAAAGTAAAGGAAAATTTATTTGGTTTACAACTTTCGTAAACCCACTCTTGGTGATGTTCCTGAACTCCCAAGATATTATACCAAGACAAACATAAGCGCATATATAGGTCCTAGATCATTGTTCTCGAACAATCGATTTGGGTCTTTCTGCATGTTGTGTTAGGTTTCTTCGCATTTTTGAAATGGATGAACCCTACTTAAGTCAGATACCCAAAAATCTAGGACCCTTTTATAAGCTTTCGACCACAGCCCCCTTTAGGTGATCATCAGATGTATTGAACTGGCCTGATGCCGAGAAGGACTTATGTTGGCCGGAGATTTGTGGAGAGTAGTCTGATTTGTAGAGATTGTTGATACTTTTATTCCGACTTCAGAAAATGGTTGACCACCATGCATCAGGATGATTTATTGAAGCTGTAAGGTATGGCCTTGGACACGTGAGAAGATGGATGCTTGTGAAAATATGGACTGAATGTGAGATCTCTTAAGGGTCTTT
>JAJJMA010074675.1:0-10124 GCA_023529015.1 Papaver nudicaule
TGGAACTTTGTTCTTACTTTTGCCTAAAGAATATAAACTATATCTAAAAGTAGTTTGCATTTTCGTGCTTTTTGGAGTTTTTCAGCATGTACTACTTTATTAGTATTCATTAATAAAAAGTTCTTTTTAGATTTGATTATTAATGATGCTTGCAATACTTGATTTTTTTTCTACCTCAATCTTATGTATTGCATACTGAAAAGACAAGGGTACCGAGTACACCATCAATCTTTTATTTTAGTCCACCTATAAGTCAAACCTTGAACGGTTCCTGTAATCAAAAACTCAAGAACAAGATCTCTTTCGTCACTGATTGATTCACACAAGGGATTCAATACAAGATTCCAAAAGGATATGTCTACAACCAAGTATGATACTTTAATAATTATAAATGACAAGTCAAATATAATGCGGAAGTAAAGCAAAGTACACAAAAGAATTTTGTTAAAGAGAAAACTACAAACTCGTAGAAAAACCCCAAGACCTAGTCCAGTTTTGAATACTCTTAAGAATTAAGCCGCCAACACACCTATTCTCAGATTTCGGACTAGCTGGTGCATACAATATGACTCTAAAACGACTATTAGTCACAAAGATTTTCCCTCATTATTCCTAGGCCTCCAACCACAACAAGGTGGTCACACACATGTACTCCCCTAAACAAAAAGATGTCATTTATTGTCTTGCCTAGGAGTTTCTCCACAGCCCGTCGTGAATACTATCGCTACCCGACATCCAATCGGACGACTACAACCTTATGGACCACAACCAAATAGCGGCAGGTCAAAGCTAGATGATATCCTTGGAAACTTACAAATATTTCACCGAAGTCGTTTTACACCAAGAACGAGGAAATTTAAGTTTACTTGGTAAAAAAAAACCCTCGAGATATCGATCAAGGCTTCAAAACCAAAACTCCCGAAAGAGCAACCTTGTCGTCCCAGTTAGAATCAAGCAATAAATGGATGCAGTACAATATGTATGACCGTGAAGAACAATGTACCTGCAAAAGAAATCCAATAACAACAATCTTGATTTCACTCAGTATCTATAGGATTGGCACACAAACTGCAAGCAACTTGCTGACAAATCCAGGTTAATAGATACGAGTATGTTCTAATCACAACGACCTTGAGTGGCCTTATAGCAGAAGAAAAGGACCATGCATAGAATAAACAAGATCGCAAGGTTTGATAGACGTGATAGAACAGAACACGAGTATGATACAAATAAGACTAGTAAACATAAACTAATTTCCCGTAAGAGGTACTTCTAGGCTTCTCGATCTCGATCCCCAAGAGAAGACTTGCACTAATCCAGACCGAAAGCAAAAGCTTAAAGGTAACTGAAAGGAAAAGTGAATAAACACAAGCTTACAATTCCGGAGAAGAGCTTGGTAGAGGGACAAAACTTTCAGGAGAGAAATCACTCCTATTTATATTGACTAAGGCTTTAGCCTTGAAATGAGACTAAGTTAATTTCGGAAATTCATTAAAGCACATTTCCACATATAGTTCCGAAATACCTCACATAGACTCATAGCATTGAGATCTACAGTATTACTTTAGCATTTTACATTAATGAAAATATATTTCAATAAATGAAAATATATTTTAATAAATGTTTGGCCAAAAGCATTCAAAGCAAAAATACTTAAAAGGTAGTATTTGGATATTTCATTAATTCAAAATATAGTGCTTACCAAATATGCTCTCAGGAAAGAGCTCATTTCGAAAACTTGTCCTTTTGTTTGGAAAATCTCCTTAAGGTATTATTACTTCCAAATGTCGTCATCTGCTTTGATAATGTCGACATCACTTCCTAGGCTTTGCTGGGCGGGCCAGAACGATCCTAGGTGGAAGTGGGATTTGGTCCAACGTGGCTCAACGTTCCGCATAAATGTATCATCACAGACGTGGAAAAGCCTTGTGTGTTTAGCTTAAGTGAACACGTAGGTTTCAATGGACATTCCGAATCATACAAAAAGATATACCAATGAAAGTACGGTATATGATTCTTCGAGTAATGGCAAAATGTTGATTCTCCTGAATTCTCGATTCCAATATAGATGATCACGTTAATGATATCCAAGAATTCAAATCAAAACATCAAATGAGAAATAAAATGAATATTTGATCAAGTAATATATCCATACGAAGATCTAATCACATACAATATTGATCAGAAATCATGGGTCTACTAACTAGAGCGACAAACCATATTTCTGACTATGACTCAAACCAACTTAGTTGTACATTGAAGATGAACAAATTTAAACTTCAAACTGAGAATATCAAACTCATTAATTTGTTGAAGCACAAATCAAAATGGTAGAGTTTGAACTTCGAAAATACGCATTCTAAGATAACCACACTGATATTAGGTTTCGAAATCCACATTTTGTTTGGCATAAACCAAATGAAGGTTTCAGATCCTAAAGTTCAAATATGACTGAAACCGAATTAAGGTTCCCAAATCAAGATTCCATATAGCGAAACCAAAGTATGATTTCGAACTTTAGCAGTTATCTAGTCTACACAACATCAGTGTGAGTCACGATCCCAACTACATTTAGCACATACAAGTACGTGCCAATCAATCCGACAGAGTCAGACAGGGTAAGTCGAGACACAATACGGTGATGGATTAAATCTCGTAATACTACTGAGACAACATCACAACTGTTATATCCAACTCGCAGATTTTAGGAAAAACCTTATATTACTTAGAGACGCAGAAGAAAAGAAAGCCCTAAGCAATATGGAACGTCATAACTACAACAATAATATCGCAAGCGATAAAGTGGAGTTATATCTTAAGACACACTAATCACAATTGTTAAGTTATGTTTTGTCTTTTGTAACACAAGTGTAAAAGATAATGGAATCGCGTTATTTAAATTCACTAACCTCTTGAATGTGAAGTCGGATGCTTCGCTTGATCTTCAGTCTTCTTCAACTCTTCCAATAGTGATTGTAAATCCTACCAAAATCTTACACAACCTAAAGCTAACTTAATGAAGTCTTTGAAAAAACAGGGGTACCAAAATACTACCAACTTTTCGTTTGGGCTCGTGAGTCTTATGGTAAGATATGGACGATCTCAAAAATCAATATCCAAATCTGATAACCGGAGTCGGATCACAAGTGATCGGTCAAATGCAAGACAAGGCTTGGAAAATCCTCTGGATGGATTATGGACTAACTCGACGGTTATGAATAACGTACTTCTTGTTTATTCTTTAATTATATAATCAGATAATATAATGCGGAAAGTAAAGCACACAAGACACCAGAGATTTTCTTAACGAGGAAACTACGACCTGTAGAAAAACCTCGGAACCTCGTCCAGATTGACACCGCACAGTACAACTGTCTACAAACACTAGCCTACTATCTGACTTCGGTCTGGGATGTAGCAGAGACCAACTCTAGCCCTTCAAGCGAATTGGCTACTGTCGCACTCCTTACATCTTTAGATCTCCCACCGATCGTCACGCACTTGATTCCCCTAGCTGACGTCATTTACAGGCCTTGGAGTTACTTTAACCTCTGTTAAAAGCTTGTGTCAATAATTCTTGTTTTGCAACCTCAATTATCAACTGTATGTTTGAACTGTCGTCTATCAGTTTGACATACACAAAGTGACTTCCTTCGGATTGTTCCAGGTCATACGGAAATCTACTTACAAGATTGGGCTTACGCTGAAAACCTAGTAATCAATGCCAAACTTATCTCTACCTCAATTGTTAAAAGAATCACTTAAGAAACTTATATAATTGGAGCTAACTGGGTCTTACAACAAGTCGTGCAGCCTTGCGTTGCTTCCTTAAACCCTGTAGTTGCGTATCAGTTCTTGAATGGCCTTATAGCAGAAGAGAAGGACCGTAGAATAGACAAGAACGTAATAAGGAAACCAAGGTTACAGGTTAATCCGATAACAACCACAAAGGTACGTTATCTCCTACCTGTGCTTCCCAACTCTCAAGAGATGTCTTTATAGTCGTTAGGTAAATCCTACAGAGGAACTGCTACCTAATAGAGGATGACTATACCACAACAAGCTTTCACCTAAGTGAAAAAAGTTTACGATTAATTCCACAGAGAAACTTCACGTATGCTTGATGCTTGTAGTTTTCGTTCTGAAACCCTCTATTTATAGCACTCTACAAGATAGGTTGCTTAGGAATAAAGCAACTAGTTACTTGTTCCACAAGTTTAGCAAGTGCCCATGTAAAACGAACCCGTTACTTGACTTGCACACAAAGTAACCTAGATTTATCTCAATTGGAAATCTTTATCATTTATCTGCCAAGTGTTATGTTAGCTCATAAACACTTCAAGATTAATATCCAACATACCAAGATAATCTTTATCTTATTGACACATTGAGAATCGTTAGATGGACCACATAAGATATTTTCGTGATAACCAAGTCCAACTAAGAGATAAAGAAGTCAGAGTTTAACCGGTGTGAAATTCCAAAAGAATATCCACGTGGACGGTTCGGGAACCGTCCTTCTGAATTCCGTCCAGATACATCGAATCTGTGGTTCACGTACATGTACGTGTACAAATTGATGTTTTGGAACTCAGGAGTAAAATCTGGAGTCAATGTTCACGAACCAATTCGGGAACCGCCATTATTCAGAATTAGGGTTTAACTGGATCCGCTGGAAGTTCTGGGCTGGGCCAGTACTTAGACGTGTTATTACGTCCTCAACAATAATCCACTGTACTCTTGCTCAAGAGTACTCCTTTAGATTCACTCATATCCTACAAGTGATTTGCAAGCAAACCATTGCTATGGAAAGATGGTATCGAATCTATCTCACGCATCTTGTAACCTTAGTATTCGTGGGACAAATACTAACATAACACATGGTTATGTAGACAACAATACGATCTCAATAGCTATTAGTACCTCTACTAAAGTAGCCGACTATTTCGAAAGATAGAATAAGTAGAATAGAAGAATTTCCATAAAAGTCATAACTCCTACTAACCTTTTGTCGATGAAGAATAATTGATGTCTTCTTTGTCTTCACAATCTTCGTCTTTAAGGTCTCTACTACTTTGTCTATATCCCAATTCCGAAATCTACACTCTAGTAGGCTAAATCAAGATTGTGTTTTGACACCTAAAACTGACAGCCAGCTTGCATACCAAAGCTAGTGGGTTTGACCGGACAATGCCCTAACAATCTTTACCTAATGTGTGTTGCAAGCGGTCGAGTTTTGATCACTAAATTGGACAACTAAGCTTGACATACCAACACTTAGTGAGGTTGACTGAGCCATGCTCTAACACATACATGAGCTTATTTGTTACTTTTGTGATGATTCAAGGTTATGTCTATTTACAAAAGTTAAGCTTTCTCTCGGGATTAAGAAATTTTTGATTATATGATTTTTAGGGTTTCCACAAACTCAAGAATCATACACTCTTTTCAAAAAATTGGCTAAGCAAAAGAGAATATTAACAAAGAAATTGGATACATTAAATTGTTTGTCTAGTTATGTTTTATTCGTGTCTTTTCTTGTAAAGGCATATAATGTTATTCTTTACCGAATAACACCACACGGGGGAGAGTTCTTAAATGAACTTACGCTTAATAACAAATCTTTTTGGGGAGCGTGGATGTGGAATATTAGGAGAAAAGTGTATCCATATTTCTCCAAAGATGAGTCAACTAATAAATCCTCGTTCTGATTTTCTGGTTATGTCATCTTGAACTTGATATGCGAGTACATCCTTGACTTGACTATCTCTATTGGCTTGAAACCCGAGTCTCAACTAGTTTGTCATATTTTGTGACAAATAGTGGGAGAATACATATGGTTTCTGTTAGGGCATTGTCCGGTCAAACCCACTAGCGTTGGTATGTCAAGCTAGTTGTCAGTTTTAGGTGTCAAAATTCAATTCTTGATTTAGCCTACTAGAGTTTAGATTTCGGAAATGGGATATAGACAAAGTAGTAGAGACCTTGAAGACGAAGACTGTGAAGACAAAGAAGACATCAATTATTCTTCATCGACAAAAGGTTAGTAGGAGTTATGACTTTATGGATATTCTTCTATTTCTACTTTCTCTATTCTTTCGAAATATAGTCGACTACTTTAGTAGTGATAATAGCGATTGAGATCGTGTTCTTGTGTAACATGGCCTTATGTCATGACCAGTATTTGATCCCACGAATACTGTGAATCAAGAATGTATGAGATAGATTCGACGCCATATGTCCATTGCAATGGTTTGCTTGCAAACTGTTAAGTTGGATATGGATGAATCTAAAGGAGTACTCTTGAGCAAAGAGTCTGTGGATCACAGCTGAGGACGTTCTCACGTCTAAGTTCTGGCTCAGCCCAGTACTTCCAGCGGAATCCGTATTTGACCAAATTTGACCGACAGGCGGTTCCCGAACCGGTTTGTGTACCAGACACTTGGGAATTCTCCTGAGTTCGAGATGTCTAATTTGTTCACGTACCAGTACGTGAACCTGACGTGGATATCTCACTGGTTGTCGAATTTAGTGTATATTCTTTTAGAATTTCACTCTGAGTCAAATTCCAAACTCCTTTATCTCTTAGATGGACTTGTGTAAAACATAAATACCTTTTGTGTTCCATCTAACGATCCTCAATGAGTCAATAAGATAAGATTATCTTTGGTTTGTTGGATTTCTATTTTGAAGTGTTTTTGAGCCAACAAAACACTTGGCAGATAATTCTAAAAAGAATTCCAATTGAGATTAATCTCTATTACTTGGTTGGCAAGTTTAGGGTTTCCTTAACTTGTGGGACAAGTAATTGATTGTTTAATTCCAAAGCAACCTATCTTATTGAGTGTTATAAATAGAGGTGTCTATGGACAAATACCGCAAGCATCAAGCATACGTGAGGGTCCTTAGGGAAGGTAACGTAAACTCTTTTCACTTCGGTGAATGCTTGTTGTGGTATAGTCATCCTCTATAGGTTGCAGCTCCTCTGGGAACTCCCTACGACTATAAAGACTTCTCTTGAGAGTTGGGAAGCACAGGTAGGAGATTGAAACCATCTTTGGTTGAAATCGGATTAACCTGTAACCTTGGTAACCTGATCACGTTCTTGTCTATTCTAAAGTCCGTCTCTTCTGATATACGGCTATTCAAGAACTGATACGTTACTCAACAAGGTTGGAAAGGTAGCAACGCACGGCTGCACTTGGTGTTGTAAGACCTAGTTGGCTCCAGTTATATAAGTTCCTTAAGTGGTTCTTCGTGTATAACTGAGGTAGATTCGAATTGGGCATTGCTTACTTGGTTTGCGTGTCAGCCCCGATTCAAGAAGTAAATTTCCGTATGACCTGGATCTAACAATCCGAAGGAAGTCATCTTGTGTATGGTAAACTGATAGAGGACAGTTACACCATACGTCAACAGTTTGGTTTAAAACCCAGTATTGCTGACACAAGCCTTTGACATCGGTCAAAGCAACTCCTAGGCCTGTAACGGACGTCAGCTAGGGGAATCAAGTGTGTGACGATCTGTGGGGGATCCAGAGACGTAAGGAAGGCGACAGTAGCCAATTCGCTTGGAGGGCTTGAGTTGGTCTCTGCTACATCCCAGACCGAAGTCTTATAGTAGGCTAGTGTTTGTAGTCAGTTTGTACTGGGCGGTGTTCAAACTGGACGAGGTCCCGAGGTTTTTCTGCAAGGCAGTTTCCTCGTTAAAAAACGTTTGGTGTCTTGTGTGCTTTTACTTTCCGCATTATAACTCTGATTTATAATTAAAGCACCAAGTAGTACGTTATTGCCTAACTGTCGAGATTACTCCAGTTAGAGGTTTGGATATTGATTTTTGAGATCATCCAGACTTTTACCATAAGACTCCCGAGCCAAAACGAAAAGTTGGTAGTATTTCGGTACCCCTTCTTTTTCAGTTTCTTGTTCTTGTGGTTCACAACCATAGGGGGAGAACCCTGTTTTACTTACTTATGTACTTTTTCAAAGTATCAAGTAAGGGGGAGTAAATATTGGGCTTCATACCAATCTGGAAAAAAGAGGTATAAAGATTAAGGGGGACCTTCGTATCAAGAATGAGTAGAATGACATTATCAGTTTTGCTACACAGATTTAAAGTTGCTCTGATTCTTACTCTTTACACAAACAACATGTGGGATTAGCATATTAACCCATGTAAGCTCAGGCGTACATTTGTGGTTGTTTGAGCTGGATATGTTGTAGTGTTGTCTACGAATTTTTCAACAGGAGTTAAACGAACACATCAAGACTCAAAGGAGAAGTTGGAGAGTTCAATAAATCAAGATACATCTGGGTTAGATCTTTGTTCTATATTTGTGGGGAGATAAAACCATCGAGATACGTGTCAGGATCCCAGAGCAGAAGCAGGATGACAGGTGAAGGGCCGCGAAGCATATAATATAAACCGAGAGGATCTCGTACAGCAGTGAGTTGTCCTAGTCAAATATCTGAAAAGATGCGCCCATAATGGAAGACATCCTGGAGGACATCGAAGGAAGTAAACTCGATACAGGAAATTTGTAGTTCGAATAACAATCTCGAATAAAGAGCTACGAAGGAACAATTACCTCGAGGACATCCCGAAGACCACCGACCTACTCGACAACTTCTGACACACACACGATTGAGCCTTCTGTCTCTATTAGTTGTAGTCCACTTGTACTTTGATCTATAAAAGGGGAGCTCAGGCTCATTTGTAAGGGTTAGATTTTTTTTTATAAGCCCTTGGATTCTTGAGAAAGACTAGGTTAGATTAATCTCCTCATGCCTTTAAGCACAAGATCCATATTGAATTAGCCAGTGAAATATTTTACATTAATGAATGTTTTGGTCTTTATTTTACTTAATGTTTATTTATCAGAATCTCTTCGAAGTATTCAATCTCGATGTACTTCTTATACCAAATCTACTCTTAAAACTCTCTGTTAACATAATCTATTGATGGTTGTTGGGTATAAGATCTCTTAGCAGATTTTATACCGACACAGTTTGGCGCTAGAAACAGGGACTGATTAAAATGACTTAGGTCTGCCTATGCTTTGATGGTTTTCAAATTTTCAGATTTTTTTCTTAGGGTTTCCAAGTTTTCATTCAATTTTTCTATTTCTTCTTGCTTAAATAAGCTCCACCATCTTAAGTATCTAAAGATTTTGAGTTTTATGATACTTCAGAATTTCGTGCAAATCATCACAGTGATAGATCAATGTTTTTCAAGGAATTCGAGCTTTGAAATACAAAGATCTAATCAAGATCCAAAAAAAAAATTCAAAAGTTTTCATGAAAAGGAAGAATGAAAGGATATTTTCCAAAAACATTTGAAGACATACTAGTTTTCGATTTTGAAACCATTAAATTACAAAAAATACCCTTAGGACTCTATATATGATTCGTACTGCTAAAACTCACGCAGGGATTTTAGGGTTTTCTTATCAAAAGTCATATCAGGAAAATAACTCACTCACTTTTAGATCCATCGTATCCTTTTCTGGAAAAGTTAAGAAAAGTTGATTTCCCGGAACCTCTATTTTTGGAAGGTAGATCTTGGCAAATTAAGGTTGTTAGGAAAAGAAATTACAAAAGTTTTAGTGTCAGGAATCCTAAGGACATTAATGGATCGTACAAGAACTAAAATTTAACAGAAAAACGTTTTTGCCAGATTTCGCAACAACCAATAGTATGCATGTCAGACCTTTAGAACACGAGTAATTACAGTGGACCTCACTTGTCGGCTACATTTTGCAGGGTCACTTTCAAAGGTACATGGCTTCGAGGAAGCACATCAAGATGGAATCAAAAAAATGTTGGAATCACATCGCACCCTGTCTATTGCAACTCCATGATACATTCAAGGAAAAATATTAGTTTGTGAAGCAACATAACGGGGAGGATACACAAAAGAGACCACGACGGAAAGGAGATAATGCTCGTGGAGGAAGCAAGAAAATTCGAACCATGGCAATAGAACCAGTATTCTTCTCAGCAGAAGATATTCCAGAAGGAGAATCGAGCAACATCCCTCTGGTGATAACTACAATCGTAAATAGAGAATCACTGCCAAAAATACTGATCGACCCAGGAAGCTCTGTCGATGTCCTCTTCGGAACA
>JAJJMA010074719.1:0-12924 GCA_023529015.1 Papaver nudicaule
TTGATAAGCCGTGCTGGGGATTTCCTTAATAAATCCGCCAACACTTAATCATGGGCTATACTTGTGTAGAGTGCACGTGCGTTGCTTTTAAAATATAGGGTACAAACAACAACAACAAGTGCGAAGTGGGGACAATCAAAAGGGATGAACGGGCATTGCCAATTTAAATTTCTACTGCATTACTGATGAAAGCTGATGATATTTTCTTCAACATAACAGTACAAGAGCTACTGGTAGAAGAGTACAAGAGCATCACTTTCAAAATACACAATCTGTCTGTAATTTCCTTTACAAATCGTCACAATCAGTTACATGCAAACACAGTCCGGTAAGGGTTAAAATCAAAAGAGGTATAACCCCCTTACCGTTCCCAGTAAACATACATCGCAAAAGAGGTATAACCCACTTACTGTTCAAACTCAAATTACAGAATATCAATGACCTAGATAAAAATACATTAGGGTTTCTAGATTAGATTAAAACCATTACCATTCTTTAATTAAAACCATTGAAGATAGAAAAAAAAATTGCGAATTAATTAGGGTTTATAGGTGGGACTCAGACTGTAAATCAAACTGAGAATTAAACGCAAATACCTATCGCGTCATCGGAAATCTCCATGCTGTAAGATTGATCCTGCCACTTCAATTCCAGTAAGAAACAGACAGTATAGTGAACCAGAGAAGGGAAATTTCTCAGTAACCAGTGAAGTATTTCGGGAGGAAGAGAGGCTTGGGAGGAGCAGGGAAAATTTTTGTTAAGTAGAGAAGAGAAGAAGAAGAACCATAAAAATAGGAAGAAGATGAGAACCAAAAAATTTAATATGGGTCGGGTCAACATCATAACTAAGGTTAGTTGGGTTCTTGTAGCTACGGTTAAGAGGTTGGGTTGAGTTAAATTTTGAATCGTGAATAGTTGACTGGATCGGCCAACAACTCGGAACAAACATGGACTTGCCTTTTGAAAAGAGTTGAATAGGTATTGGAGATAGTTTGTAACACTTGACACGGTTGTCGTTTTCTCATTGATGTTCACCTATTTATATTTTTTAGTCCACGGGACTACTCATCAATGTCAGAATTACAATCACTGGAGAATTTATATTTCTTTTCTCAATCAATTAAATCTCCTCTCGCCAGTTTTAGCAAAAGATAATGACATGTGAACTATGTTAAGAGCAATTTATTTTATACTACCTCCGTCCTACAAAAAAAAAAAAAAAGTAACGCTTTTTGTGGGAAAAGAAATTTGCCAAGCAACAAGGAGTACCCCCAAGACAAACTAGAGGAATTTTGGAATAGGAAAAGATATTATCCTCGAATTAAGGTGGTATGTTGAGACAAAAACTCCAAATTACAAGACTCACGGCGAGGAACAAGATCTTTCCAATTGAAAAGCACATGATCAACTGGAATTGAGCTAAAAATATCCAAATTATAAACCAAAAAATAATGGTGAACTCGAATGCAAATAAAATTTCCAAAGTTTCTTTTGTTTTCCCTACAAAAAAACAATCCTTGTGTTCTTTCCAAATTGACCAACATGTATATAGGGAAGAGCAGAATTTACATATATTCATGAATCCATCCCTTTACGCTTATTCATTCCCCCAAGCTAAAAATCACATGCAACCGATTTTTCATGTACTAATTCTTTTGCTAAGAATTAAGTTTTAATTTATCACTACGTATCATCTTTATTTAATCGGAAATCATACTCTTCTTCCTTTTTATCGTGATACCATCGAGTTTTGGAATATCCTGATATCAATACAGTGAAAAATTAAGACTAGGGTCTAGGATTATATATATGCACATGTAACTACTTATTGCTGGTTGGACTTGTATGCACTGGCATTTCGTGATATTAGTTACATGCTTTCAACTGTATGATAACTTTGTTCGTGGATATGACTTCGCATGATGAATCTGCCACAAGCAACAAAGCTTTGTTGTGATTTTTCTCTTCTGGATACCAAGTCCAACTTGGATTTGGGCTTAGTGATTCGATTCCATCCCACTGTGTAATTTCTTTGACTCCCTATCATGGCCGCATAAGAAATTTCTTGAAATTCTGTCAATTTTGTAGTGAATGTGGTTTGGCAGCATCTGAGTTTGCATGATGTGATTTGTTGTTGGTGTCGGGGAGGTGTGGATACCATATTCCATATGTCTCCTAAGAATCTCCATCCCAAACGCATCGCCTCCGACTCAGCTCAATTAAGGAAGCCCGGGATTAAGTGTTGGCGGATTTATTAAGGAAATCCCCAGCACGGCTTATTAAGGAAGCCCGGAATTAAGCGTTGGTGGATTTATTAAGGAAATCCCCAGCACGGCTTATTAAGGAAGCCCAGTATTAAGTGATGGCGAATTATTAAAGAAATCTCCAGCACGGCTTATTAAGGAAGCCCAGAATTAAGTGTGGTGGATTTATTAAAGAAATCTCCAGCACGGCTTATTAAAGAAGCCCAAGATTATGTTTTGGCGGATTATTAAGAAAATCCCCAGCACGGCTTATTAAGGAAGCCAGGATTGATTTACAACACATGTGGAATGCATTGCATAAATTTGTAATCAATCCACCCCAAGTGTGTATCGTTTTCACTAATGTGTAATCGAACACTCACTGCATTAGCAGAAACCTGATCAATGTTGATGTTTATAGCACCCCAGGTGGTATGAGCATGTTCACAGTTGAAAATAACATGTTCAATTGTTTATTCTTGATGATGACAGACACAACAATGAACCTCAATTCTTCTTTTAGCTCTTGTCACTCTGACACAGGTTGGTACAATTCCTTTCAAACATTTCCAGATTAATAGTTTAATTAATTCTATGTGGAACTTTGCATCTCCACAAATACTTGTAGATGTCACTTGGGACATGATCACCTACAGATGGAGTGTGATACTGCCCACTATTAACTATTTTGCATGCATTCTTTACACTGAACTTGACCCAACCCTTGCTAGCTTCCAGGTTTGAACATCTTCTTCGACTTGAGAAATAGGCAGACTAAGATTTTTTGAGATATGTCTTGATTAAAAATAGAGGTAATGAGAGATTCCAAGTATTTGTACCACTGATCATAAGTTCATAAACATAAACTAATTGAGAACTGGATTCATTAGGTGAACTAGAATGTATGCAATATCTCTCACCCATCTATCCTTCCATTTGTATGTTTTCTTTCCATTGTTAACCAACATGAAGAGATTAGATTTCAAATGTTTGAGAACAGTTTCTATACCTTTCCACACCCAAGAGTTATTACTCTTTGCACCACTCATGTGTCTGGACTGAAGGATTTGTACCCACAATTTGTCATGCTGAGAACTTATTCTCTGTGCTAGTTTTGTGAGAAGTACATGGTTCATGGCTTCCAAATCTCTGAAAGCAAGACCACCTACATCCTTTGATTTACACAGTTGTGGCCAAGAAAGTAAACAATCTCCTATGTTGGATATGTAGCCCCACCAAAATCTTCTTTGGCATTTTGAAGGTACTCATCTGATATAATGGTGTTGCATCGAGAACATGCTTTACCATTGTGGATCTGCCTGCTTGACATAAGGAATTAGACTGTTATCCATCTAACCTTATTTGAAAAGACAACTTCACATCTTCAAAGGCATCCAATTTTGATCTGTCAATTAGCATTGGGGAACCCAAATACTTCTCTTTGTTGTCCATTAATTTCACACCCCAAATATATTTGAGGACTTCGCACACATCAGGTATGACATTTTTGCTGAAGTAAATAGTTGATTTGTCAAAATTAATAACCTGGCCTGACTGACCACCAAAATTCTATGTTACCTCCATTATACTTAAAACACTAGTTATGCTGGCTTAAGTGAATAAGAGAAAATCATCTGCAAAGAGAAAATGATTAATAGTTGGGGCTTCTCTTGTGGCACAGATCTCTTCAATTGACTTGTCATTATGAGCAGAAGTAAGAGTTCTAGAGAGGAACTCCATTGTCAAAATGAACAAGTAGGGAGACAATGGGTCTCCTTGTCTGACACCTCTGGATGGATGAAATTCTTTACAAGGAGGACCATTAAGCATGACTGCAAGTGTTGTTTTGCTAAGGCATTGATGGATCATTTGGCACCATTCTTGTGAAAAAACAAAAGAATAAAGAACCTTTAAAATGAATGCCCATTCTAGCCTATCAAAGGCTTTGGACATGTCTAATTTAAGATCTAGCCATCCCACATCACCTTCTTTTTCCTTCATTGAGTGAATAATTTCATATGTAATGATTGTATTGTCATTTATTATTCTTCCAGAAACATATGCTGGTTGATATAGTGAGATTATCTTCTCCATCAGAGGCTTCATTCTCTTCACTAATATTTTTGAAATGATCTTGTAGGTTGTATTACACAAGCCTATGGGTCTGAAATCTGCTGGCACAACTGACTTCTTCTTCTTGGGAATTAAGGATATATAAGTTTTGTTTAAGCTTTTAGGCATAAACTTGGTTCTGAAGAATTGCTGCACCATGTTACATACCTCACTACCAACAGTAGACCATTGTGTTTTATAGAACCCAGCAGGAAATCCATATGGTCCTGGAGCTGACCAGTTTTCTATTTTTTTTAAAGTTGAATGAATTCTTTAATACTAGGCATAGAGACTACAGCCGCATTCTCCACATCAATAATAATATAAGTTATATTATCATAGAATTGATCTTGAATAGTTGGAGCCACAAAAGATCTTTGAAATTTGAAGTAAGCAGATTTACAATATCTTATGTTGAATGAATCCATTCAACATTCCTATCCAATAAGCTGTCTATGTTGTTTCTTGCTTTCTTTTTATTAGTCACAGTATGAAAATACTTAGTGTTATTATCAGCATCTCTAATGAAAGTATCTCTGGATTTCTGCTTGTGGAAATCATGTTGAATTTTGTGCCACTTATCAATGTCAGAACTAACTTCATGAATTTGGTTGTTGACTTGATCAGAAGGAGGTAGCTGCTGAAGAATATAGTTATTGTTGAAGTGTGTCAACAGTCCATGTTAAATCTTGTTAGGGCATTGTCAGGTCAAACCCACTAGCGTTGGTATGTCAAGCTAGTTGTCAGTTTTAGGTATCAAAACACAATCTACTAGAGTTTCGATTTCACAATTGGGATATAGACAAAGTAGTAGAGACCTTGAAGACGAAGACTGTGAAGACAAATAAGATATTAATTATTCTTCATCGACAAAAGGTTAGTAGGAGTTATGACTTTTATGGAAATTCTTCTATTCTACTTATTCTATCTTTCGAAATAGTCGGCTACTTTAGTAGAGATACTAATAGCGATTGAGATCGTATTCTTGTCTACATAAAAATTTGTTATGTTAGTATTGGTTCCCACGAATACTAAGGTTACAAGATGTGTGAGATAGATTCGATACCATTTTCCATAGAAATGGTTTGCTTGCAAATCACTTGTAGGATATTGGGTGAATCTAAAGGAGTACTCTTGAGCAAGAGTCCAGTGGATTATGGCTGAGGGCGTAATAACACGTCTAAGTACTGGCCCAGGCCAGAACTTCCAGCGGATCCAGTTAAACCCTAATTCTGAACAACGGCGGTTCACCAACCGGTTCGTGAACAGTGACTCAGGATTTCACTCCTGAGTTCCAAAACATCAATTTGTACACGTACATGTACGTGAACCACAGATTTGATGAATTTGGCCGGAATTCAGAAGGACGGTTCCCGAACCGTCCACGTGGATATTCTTCTGGGATTTCATGCGGGTTAAACTTCTGACTCCAGTATCTCTTAGTTGGACTTGGTTATCATGAAAATATCTTCTATGGTCCATCTAACGATTCTCAATGTGTCAATAAGATAACGATTATCTCCGGTCTGTTGGATATCAATCTTGAAGTTATTTTGAGCTAACAAATCACTTGGCAGATAAATGATAAAGATTTCTAATTGTGATAAATCTAGGTTTCTTTGTGTGCAAGTCAAGTAACGGGTTCGTTTTACACGGGCACTTGCTAACTTGTAGGTTAAGAAACTAGTTGTTTATTCCTAAGCAACATATCTTATTGAGTGGTATAAATAGAGGGTTTCAGAACGAAAACCACAAGCATCAAGCATACATGAAGTTTCTCTGTGGAATTAATCGTAAACTCTTTTCACTTAGGTGAAAGCTTGTTGTGGTATAGTCATCCTCTATTAGGTAGCAGTTCCTCTGTGGGATTTACCTAACGACTATAAAGACTTCTTTTGAGATTTGGGGTAGGAGATTGAGACCTTAGTGGTTGAAATCGGATTAACCTGTAACCTTGGTTGCCTGATTACGTTCTTGTCTATTCTACGGTCCTTCTCTTCTCCTATAAGGCCATTCAAGAACTGATACGCAACTACAGGGTATAAGGAAGCAACTCAAGGCTGCACGACGTGTTGTAAGACCCAGTTAGCTCCAATTGTATAAGTTTCTTAAGTGATTCTTTTTTCAATTGAGGTAGATACAAGTTTGGCATTGATTACTAGGTTTTCAGCGTAAGCCCAATCTTGTAAGTAGATTTCCGTATAACCTGGAGCAATCCGAAGGAAGTCTCTTTACGCATGTCAAACTGATAGAGGACAGTTCAAACGTACAGTTGATAATTGAGGTTGCAAATCTGAAATTATTGACACAAGCCTTTAACAGCGATTAAAGCAACTCCTAGACCTGTAAAGGACGTCAACTAGGGGAATCAATTGCGTGACGATCTGTGGGGTATCAAGAGACGTAAGGAGTGCGACAGTAGCCAATTCGCTTGGAGGGCTAGAGTTGATCTCTGCTACATTCCAGACCAAAGTCTTATAGTAGGCTAGTGTTTGTAGACAGTTTGTATTGTGCGGTGTTCAATCTGGACGAGGTCCCGAGGTTTTTCTACAGGTTATAGTTTCCTCGTTAAAAAAAAATCTCTGGTGTCTTGTGTGCTTTACTTTCCGCATTATATTCTCAGATTATATAATTAAAGCATAAACAAGAAGTACGTTATTCATTACCGTCGAGTTGGTCCATAATCCATCCAGGGGATTTGCCAAGACTTGTCTAGCATTGGACCGATCACTTGTGATCCGACTCCGGTTATCAGATTTGGATATTGATTTTTGAGATCGTCCATATCTTACCATAAGACTCACGAGCTCAAACGAAAAGTTGGTAGTATTTTGGTACCCCTGTTTTTTCAAATCTAACTCGCTTAATTAAAGTTGCATTCAATTATTTTATAGTATATGATCCAGGACTAGAAGCATTATTATAAAAAATTCTCACAGAATAAAAAGGAAAAAGAATCCTTGACATCGCAAAGTTGTCGTTATCTTGATCGACAAATAGATAACCCATTTTTTTTTTTTTTTTGGTTTACATTTCATCTGTGGAGAAATTTGTTATTTTTTTTGATTTTTAATAGTCAAAAAGGAAATTCATGGAAGGGAAGGTACTTAAGAGGGATACTTCAAGCCAATGAACACAGCCGAAATCAAAAAAGAAAAGAAAAACGAAGGAGCATTTGGCGACCCAAAGACCAGATTAAAGAATCCCATAAATATAATGCTATCACTATATCGACAGTTAGACCAACATCTTTGTAAGGCTCTTTTAAGTAAGATTAAACTTTAGAAGTTCCGTAATGACTACAATTTATACCTAGGGTTGAGATTGTTAACGTTGTGAGGTAAAATCAATTAGGATAGATCAATGAGCCTTAATTTATAAATATTCGATTTCCGTGAACCTTGATTGAACAATGTAAATAAAATCTAAAAACCATGCGTCTTGTTAGAGGCAGGGTGGTGCTAGCCTTCATGAAGGACTATGGAGCGACTCTTAGGCTATAAAGAACGTTAACTAAGGGAATCAAGTAAGTTATTGTTAAAGCCAAGAGACGTAGGAGCACAAAGGTAACTCAGTTGCTTGGAGGGTTTAATTCGATCACAATTACATTCTATTCTGAAGTTTGATAGTAGTCTATTGCTTGTAGCGGCTTAATATTGTGTGTGTTCAAACTGAGCGAGGTCCCGGGGTTTTTCTTCTGGATTGTGGTTTCCACGTTAACAAAAATTTTGGTGTCTTTCGTTATTTTACCTTCTGCATTATATTTTCTCTGATTGATATAATTGAAGTAATTGCAAAGAAGTATGTTATTCAACCTTCGAGCACTAGTAGAATCTGGCTCTTTTGCCACGCGACATATCTTGTAAAAGGCCACGCTAGCTATAACAGCCACGTGAAAAATTGCCTTTCGCGTGACCGTTCTTAACAAAAAACCACGCTGCCCTTATCGCGTGACAAAGAATGTCATCTTCCAAAAAAAAGGCCACGCATTTCTTCTGGTCGTTATTGCTCGTGTCCGTTGACCAAATCAAAGGTCACGCGATCCCATTCTAACGTGTCTGTTTATGAGCTGGTAAACAGCCACGCCAACTTTGTCACGCCATGGAATGGCCACACGAGGTCGATAGGATTTAACGTGGCGTTTGATAGATATAAAACCACGTGAGATATCTTACTTTGGATGCGTGACAAGAATAATGGACTTTTGTGGACCGGGTCAGTTTCCCCAGTCCATAGGCTCTTTTACAAGATAGCCCATGCAACAGGGAGAAGTCCTACACGCGGACATGAAGGGCTGAACCAGTCTCAAGCCCATTGTTAGGCCCCCCACTCCATAAGCTCTTTTAATCTCACACCTTAAAATGATGGGCTTAAGTTAAGGATACAGCCCATGATAGAATTTTCTCAAGCCTAGTAGTGACTAATTTTAGAGGAATCCTAAGACCAGGCTCAAGGCCCAGGGTTAGCCTTCTTGAAGTGTGTTAGCTACGCATGTGTGTAATGTTTGTGCTGTGCACATGTGTGTATCGTGTAGGTTATTATTTCAACATAACGCACATACTGTTGAACACGTACACTAACATAACACACGCACGCATGCACGCACACACTAACTAACTACATTTCCAATGAGGCGACTCTTCCATGAGACTCTCATCTCTTGAAATTCCGTTAACATTTTGGTAGAAAATGTTCATAACGATTCACAAAATCCGTTGACAATCTGAACAACCGTGTTTATTCTTTTCCGAAAGGGTACATGCATTTGCACCTGTGCATTTGTCTGAACAGACGTGTATATTGGATGTCTATATAAGTTCAGTATTCTACACAATAATCCTAAATATCCTTATCCCATTAACAACAATGGATAAATTACCAGAGGATTTAATGGATAGATTACCAGAGGATTTAACTACAAAGATTTTAGTACGTCTTCCTACAACAGAGAGTGTGTCTCACAGCAAATTGGTATGCAAACAATGGAAGACCATCCTTGGCAGAAGAAAAACTGGTCTACTTATCTCGGCTTCATCAGAGTACTATGGAGGAGATGATGTTACACACCTCTTCTACAGACAACGACTACGAGAAGAAGACTACTCAACAATGGCGAACAATTTCAAAAATCACCCGGTTAGTGGAAGTACCAAGTTTACTTTAAACCCAATAGTTGGATCTTGCAACGGTCTTGTGTGTCTATATGATTTTCACGACTGCGCACAAGATCCTATATTATTTATGAATCCAGCAACAGGTGAGTCCCTCGTTCTTCCAGAAAGAGACTCGCGGCCACGTAGAACACCACGAATTTATGGCAGAGATGTAATAGGAGGTTTCGGCTATTGTGAAGTTACCGCTCAGTATAAGGTAATTAGAATTGAAAGAGAAGGCTCAGTGGAAATATTCACTCTAGGCGACAAGAGGGGATGGAGGGTCATCACACAAATACCGTATGTATTCATGGAATCTGGTTTATATGCAAATGGGTGTATTTTTTGGTTCGATCATTCTGACCACACTTATGGATCTGTAAACAGATTAATATCCTTCGATTTGCATACTGAGGAATTTCAGTTACTTACGGAACCACCATACAATCAGGTCCCTGAAAGGTTTTATTTGGATGATCATCCAGAAGTTGGAATGATGCTGTTTGGAAGTACTCTCTGCGTTTACTGCAAACATAATGACTTTTACAATGACATGTTCAGGATTGATTTTTGGATCAAGAAACATCCTGAGGTCACTTGGGAACGCGAGGCGAGCATTTTGTTGCAAAAGCCAGACGTCATATGGCCGGCGTTTAGGCCGTTGGCCTTCGGAAGTCACAAGAACATCTTGTTATGGGACTGCCAACAATTATCTTGTTACAATACTGAAACTGGAACCTTGAAGGAAGTGGGGGGGGGGCCTTGTCCTTGGCAAACACGCATAGGAATTGTTCCTCACATGATGAGCAATGTCTCATTGAAAGATTTTGGAGGACAATCTGGGGGGCTCATTAATAAAGTACGTTTTTTGAAGGATTAATGCTACTCTTTAGGAAATTATTACTACAATATTATTTATGTTCTTTTGTATTTCAGTTTGTATTCTTCTTTTTTACCGGTTTCTGGATGTTGTTATTTGTATTTTATATATTTTTTTTATTGGTTTCTGGATGTTGTTATTTTTGATTACTATTATAGAATAACATTAAAGTTTGATTAACAATTGATCTGATATCCCTGGTATTTAAATTATTGATCAAAAATGAAATAAATAACCATGATCACTACTAACTACAGACCGGTATCTTCCACGTTGCCAGCAACAACAAATTAGAACATCATCTGGATAGGGGATTCTTAGCATCCTCGAGTATTTGGTACATTTCTAAACATTCAGTAGCATCCGCTGAAATTCCCATTGGACAATCAGCACTTGTGCATTGTGCAGATCATTGTTGTGGGGCAAGGGAATTTCTCCGTGCTCAGTCCATATGGTATACTTTGGATCCATTCCCCTCATGTATAAATGGTGTTGTACCTCCTTCACTCTGTGTCTGTAGAGGTTTAAACATTTCAGACATGGACATGAAATAACCGGCTCTTCAGTGTGCAGGATCGCATACTCTAGAAATGCCTCGACTCCATCTCGATAAGGCTTTTTGGTTCTATCGATGCCAATCCAAGATTTATCCATCACTCTAGGATCCGTTGTGAAATCACCCACAAATTATCAGCTACCTGGTCACATTCGAAAATTGATCATCACCCACTTGCAGATTCCAATAACAAACAATTCAGTAGATCATTAGTAGTGAAGATGAGAAAACGTGCGAACCGAAGCTCAGAAATGTTGATCTGCTACTAATAACATCCTGAATTACTGTCGCACAGAGTAATACGTACATAAATATGATTCTATTAGTGCTTCGTGGTGTATGTTTATGCTTTTGGGTAAGATCAACAAGTTAATATGAAATTGAATGTTTCTGTTAAGCACTGGAAATCCTTCATAAATCAAAATCACTAGAGTTATAACCAACAATCCCAAAATTCATATGCACAATGAGAACATACATATTGAAAAAACAAAGAGTGCGTGGATATGAAAGTATATGATTATTTCACGTGATATAATCACCAGACTAGAAAAACAAAGTATCTGTCTAGTTTTCCAGAGATATTAGAAGATCTAAGAGATTACCCTAGATTTGAAAGACCAAGCAAAATCAGCTGCAAAAGAAGAACTTGGTGTGCCTGGTAATGAACAAGAAACCAACTATTTGGTTAGCATGCAAGGATGATAGAAAATTCAAGACATGATACATGAACATGTGGGCGTGTAAGTTATCAGCCAAAGAGCTTCGCTTGACTCTAGGGTTTCGTTAAACGAGGAAGGTGAAATACAACTTCTGCACCAAAAAAGTTATATCAATGACTCGCTTGACTTCAGGGCTGCTAAAAAATCACAAAAACTCTAAGCCCAAGAGCAATGTCACGAAACAAAAACTTAAGAATAGGGTTTTTCTTGTTAATTGTATATCAGGTCACGGGCATGTCCATGGCTTTTGATTTGCTTTTGTGTTAGGGGATCCAATAGTAACTTTGTAATTTTTTCCGTTTCTTTAAAAACTTGGACTTAGCGATAAAATCATGATACAAGTCTGTGCGGTCGTAACAAAACAAGAAAAAAGACCCAGGATTCAAAACACTAGATAATCTATATACAAATTATTCACTGCAAGTCCAGATAGACTACTTGCAAAAAAGAAAGAAAAAAAAAGAAATGTACAGTAAGATGGTTACTAGAGAAAGCATGTCTCATCCATACTAGTATTTGCAAAATGATTCACAAATCACAATGGGCATGCAACTTCGATGATCAGAAAATTGGGACATCTAGGTGCATCATTTTTTCTTCTTCTTCGGACGAACATGTCTAACCGGACCTTCAGACCGATAGTAATCCTCAATCGATTCCTTACGCATGTCACGTTTACTGATCGTCGGCAAGTTAAAATCGTTCCCAGAAAGAACCACCGTGCTAAACTCCTCGTCGACATCATCAGTATCTTTGTAATTTTTGCTTGGTACCGTAAAGACAATAGACTTTTTCTTATTTTCCTGATCTCCTACATAAAATACCTGCCTAGCTTGGGTAGCTATAATGAATGGATCCACAGTGGGTTTTATGTTGTCAAGCTCAACCAAAACATAGCCAAGTGGATCCTTTGAGACCCCATGTTTATTGTCAACCCAGGCACACTTGAAAAGAGGAACTCTCAGTGAATGATAAGTCAGCACCCATATTTCTTGTAAAACGCCAAAGTAATCTGCCTGATCAAGGGTTGACCCCCCCGCTTTTCTAATGTTCATGTCAGTTGCCTCTACATGTATCCCGCTATTCTGGTTCACTGTACCTTCACGAGACTTTGTCCGAAACAGGTATCCATTAATGTAATATGATTCGTAAGTCGTTACTTCTGTTTCCGGATAGTCTGACAGCCACCTTAACCTATCCGCAACACCTTCTGGAGAGATGCTGAACTCTCTCTCAACCTGCAGTCAATTATAAGGAT
>JAJJMA010074720.1:0-34440 GCA_023529015.1 Papaver nudicaule
GTTCATCCTCATAATCTTGTTGATACTTGTCTCTTTGGAGATCTTGTAGTGATTCTTGGGTTTCTTGAGTTAACCACACTTTTCCACTCAACAAATAATGCAATGTAGAGTCCTCACCTTCGTTCGGACAGTAGATTTTGTTGTTGTAATCTATTGGAGTCTCAGGTAGCTCCAAATCGGTGTTTGAATCACTCATTTTGGTTGAGTGATTCAAAACTTAGAGGATTTTGAAGAAAAAAGTTGGGTTTTTTTTTTCACTCCTTTCTCTCCAAAATCTCTAACAAAAAATGAATTTTCTCTCTCTAAAATTTTTATTAACTTAACTATATAGATTATGATAATCATGATTACCACTAATCTGATGATAATCAAACACTAATACTAAACTAAATCTAAAGGGTAAAACTGTCACGTTTTATAAGGGGTTTTTGGTTTGAATTTTTGATGACCCTATTTTGTCACCCTCTGCAGCCCCAAGGAAAACTGTGCAGCCCCAAAATCAGCACATTTTGCCAATCCTGTTAGCAACAATGTTTGGGCCTTTGCCGCAAATTTTGCACTCCAAAAGGGAGTGTAAACTGTAAAGGCCATGTAGAAAGTTTGCCAGATTCAACCAACAAAATTTTGCTTTCCTAGTGATGTCATTTCAATTTGATTAACATAATTTTAAGATGTTTCACATATCAATCCAGTAGTTGTAGACTTCATTAAGAACTTCATCAACAAGACTAAGACTCACTTGAACGTTGAATCCTTGATGAACATGCAGTGTAATTAAAGCCCACCAGTGACACAATTTGGGCCTCAGCCTAGAGGCACTTGACATAGACGGTATACTTATAGTCCCACACTGCTCAATAATAAGCAAGTGTAGCGGTTTATATATCGCTTGTAATCATCTATCAAACGAGCAATGATATTATTCGCACAATGTGGACAGGGTTCCCATGACTTTCAGATTACCTGAAGAAATTGTGCCATTATGAGCTCACACTATAATGTTTTGCAATTTTTTTTTGAACACATGCACCTTCAAAATTCTTGCATTGAAGATACAGTTTGAAGGATGAAGGAGCTAAAAAAAATGAGAAATTATCAATGTAATTGTAACTGGTATGGGGCTCGAGAGTACTGAAACTTCGGCCAACTTCGCCTAGGGCCGGCCTAACTTAGTGGCGGAGCCACACATGACTTAGGGGTGGCCATGGCCACCCCAAGATTTTGGATGTAGTAAAGAAGTTATATTTTCTCTCTAATATTGTAAATGGCCCTTCCAACATTAGTTGAATTCTAAATGGCCCCTCAAACATTTAAATTCTGGCTCCGCCGCCGCCGGCCCTCCTATATAAGCAAGGAAAGCAGTGCTTGGGGCCACAAAAATGTCAAGACCAGCATTGACTTCGCCCCTAGAAAATGATCTTTCCATAGTGTCTCCAATCAGGGGTCACAGTGAATTTACGGCTCCATAGGACATACACGAAATAGCTAATGCCCTAGGTAATTACTATGCTCCTCATAATGAAGCAATAGTCACAGTGTCGCACCATTAAGGTTGTCCGCTCGTACTACTAATGCGAAAAGTCCGCTTATAGTAGTTAAATATTACCAGGTTTCTTTGATCCCAGGATCAAAGACACCATTATGGTTGGTAGCATCATAAATATTCAACATCCTGAATTAAACAAACAATAACTCCACATAAAATCAGTTCATCACAATGACCGCAACAAATTAAAATGACAAATACACATTCTTGTTCAAACATGACCATTTAGATTGTCATATGACAACCATCTGTAGCAAAGATTCCGAGGGCCCTAGGCGAACTTACTAAACAGGGCTTATATAAGCATAAATTATTTTTTAATTTAATATTTATAAACAACAAAAATTAAGCGTTAATCTAGCTAGATATGGAATTATTATGGATTATTTAATTTTTGAGTTTTAAAATTATGTATAGGATTATAGCGTAGCAAAGGTTAATGCTTACTTCAATTTTTTTTTTATAAGTGATCAATATTGATTACTCTTGGTTTTAACAATCGGCGGATAGACTAACTAAATTCTAGAACTAGGAATGATAGAGGCCAGGTGAGAAAGAAAATGAAAATGAAAATGAAAATAAAATAAAATTAGTTGGACTATGAAATACAATCCATGTCTCATTGTTTTGTTTTGGGCACCAGCCTTGACCCTATACAAAAGGGGAAAAAACTAATTTTGAGGGCCCCTTGCATTTAGGGGCCTTAGGCGGCTGCCGAGCTCGCCTAATTTATGCTACTGCCATGATGACAACTATATATGGTAGCTGTAAATAATTCTTCATCCATCACTCACATTGATATAAGCTTCGAGACCCAGTTATATGTGGCGGTCACAGGTCACAGCCTAGATGAAGCCTCGTTCCCAAATTATAATTTCACCGCGTAGGTCCATAAATTTGTGATATTACACGTCTGTCAAATCTCACAATTAGGGAAGTAAAAAAATATATGGTAAGGGTAAATATAGGAAGAAAAGAGCAGTAAAAACACCTCCTAGATGAACCCAAACCCCCTTAATATCGGTTTATATAACAGAATCTGTTTATCAAATCAAAGAAATTTCTCTCTCAAAATCTCAAAAATAGCAACTAATCAACTTCTTTCTCTCTTTAATCTCCTCCCTAATCAATAAAAAAAAACACCCTAATCTTATTCTTCGCAGTAAAACTTTGATAATCATCAACCAAACCAAAAAACATGCCTCAAAAGCAACAACAAACAATATTCACTCCGCCAGAAATGATGCCGAGAAACCTCCAAACTCAAGCATCACTAAATACTTGTTCACAAAAATTAACCACAAAAATCTCCTCTTCCTCATCATCAACAGCAACAACATCAACCCATTCTTCCTCTTCTTCTTCGGCCTGTGCTGCTTGTAAATACCAAAGGAAAAAATGCAGTTCTGAGTGTCTGTTAGCACCGTATTTCCCACCCACACATCAAACGGAATTTCTTAATACCCATAAACTATTTGGTGTTAGTAATATTTCCAAGATTATTAAGAGTTTAGATAATCCTTTAGAGAAAGAAGCAGCCATGCGTTCTATGATTTTTCAAGCTGAGGTTCGTGCTAGGGATCCTGTGGGTGGTTGTGCACAACTGGTTCGGGATCTTCAATGGAGGATTACTCGTTGCCGAGCTGAACTTGATTTTGTTCTTAATCAGATCGACATGTGCCGAGCTGCTCAAGCTCAAACGGTCGATGTGAATGTTAATGATGTTCCTCCGAGCGAGAACGAAGATGGAATTATTAATTCTTTGGATGCATATAATCATTTAAATCATCAAAATCTCTTGCAACAATTCAACGAACAACAACGGCAGCATTACAATGTTGTTCCGGAGAATCAAGTGGTTATTCAGGATTATGATGATGCAGCTCTTAATCAGATGTGGAGTATGGAGTCTTTAGCTAGTCAAAATGATGGTTTAATAGATAATATGATCGAAAGCAAACACGTCCCATCATCCAGTTCTTCTCCTGATCTTAATCAACAACAACAACAACAATCATCCATTGAAGATCCTGATGCTCAATGAGATTGTACCTCGAGGAGCAAATTGATACGGTAAGTTTTACATTTTTGGTGAAATCTTTTATTTTTAGAGATTAATTGCATGGTGCATTATCTTCAATAAATTTGAGAATTATATGACAACAACACATTAAGATTTTCGAAGGATTAACCATAGCAATACAATAAAGATTGTTCCCAATATAGGAAGATATTGAATCTTTTTATTTAAGAAGTAAATTATAAGAAGTTTTTAAGCATATCCATGCTTAAGATATTGAAACTTCAGAAATTATCTTTTCGTCATTACTTGTATCTTTAATGCTTAAGATTGTCTTATTTCTGTGATGCTATTAGTTCTAGAGTTTATCAAGTGTGGTAGAATGTGTGTATAATGTTGGTGATGGTGTGGTGTTGGTGGTAGTAACAATATAGGGCACCATTTTTGTTTACTTGTGCATGCATGGTTGTGCATGATAAAAATATCGAAGATGGTTCGTATAGTTACGAAGATTCGATTGGGTCCTCACCATATTTGTGGGGACTTGAAAAAAATCACAGTTGACATGGGTTAAGCAACAGTCGGCATGGGTGAAGCTAAAAGTCGGCATGCCGACTGTGATTTTTTCAAGGCCCCACAAATGTGGTGAGGACCCAATGTAACCTTCATAGTTTACTGGTCCAAGGGGCAAACAAGCAATAAAACAATGAGCTTTGAGAACTGCTTGCCAAGTTGGGGAGAATGATCCCACTTACCCCCATGGAGCTCCAACCCTAGTTATGGTGTTCGTAGTGGTGATGCATGTCGAGTTTGCGATGCTTACGTGATAATTACCGTATGATTGTCCTTATGATTTTTGTAAGGAAAAAGAAGAGACTTTCTCATTCTGACAAAATAAATCAGTTAATTACTTTACCGTAATACATTAACAAAGTTCTTTCGTGCAAAACAAAGTTGTTCTAATTGTGTTTATCTTAAAAATTTTGCAGTGACAATTTTTGATAAAGTGGAGAAGATAGCACACACACTATGCAGAAGCAACAAGAGATTAGAGCTGGCCAAGAAAAGTAATGGTGTCAATAAGGCTGTGGTGTTATTTTTCTTCCGTTTCCTTTCTTTTGATTAGTCTCAAAACCCTGTACAATTAGCATGTTAGAGATGAAGAATGAACTTTAGTATGTTTGGAGATGAACGATTACACTAGATGAATGCCCTGAATGTTTTTTCATTACTCAAATGTACTGATAATAAAGCTTAATCAAACATAGGATATATATATACGTATTGTTATCTGAAGAAATAGTAAATGTTTTCGTTTAGCCTATGCGTGTACATGTATCTGTGGTTGTTTAATAGCACAGTTCTGAATGTGTCATTACTCCTTTGTATGAGTCCGTATTATACTGATAGAATTGATCCGATGAAGAATTGTCATGTGAGTAGTAGGGACGTCTTGCAAAAAATTTCACATCAGCTTACAAGCTTCCCTACCGTATGTAGCACATATAAATGATTCGAGATACTAGTAAATGCATTTGACAAGAAGGATTCTTTGAGGACTCTTGAAGATTCACCTCCATTGCGGATCAGGTAGAACAACAAAGTCAAATTCAGTATCACTTGAATGAACCCTTCAACCTAGTATCATTCCCCCATTGAGTTGATCAAGTCGGGTACAACGAAACTTTTCCCAGCAGCAGTGCCATCCCTGGCCCAATGTAGACCAAGAGCAATGATGGACTTCAGCCAAAATATATTAACATTATATGTGGCACATCATCGTACCACTTCTGTCAACGGCTGTAGTCATGTAACAACCTAGTCTGAGTCTTCCTGTACTGTAGCTTATTGTTTCTCTACTTGTTTATCTTATCATCTTTACCTAGTCTTGCGTCTGTATAGGAAGTCTTCCTAGTCTTACGACTCTTTACTTATCTTTGTATCTTTGTAAACCCTATTGTAAACCCTATTGTAATTGCATTCAATATAAATAGCAAGTAATGATGCAGAGCTCTACACATTTGTGAGAGGTATCAAATCAATGTCTCCTAAAGTATTTTATTGTATCCTCGAGTTAGGTTAGATTCCAACCCTAAACTTTTCATTCAAATCCATCAATGGATTCTCCATCAGGTGAGACTACTCCACCATCTAAGAATACCCCAACCAAATAACAATCCTCTGATTCTCCCAGAGATGCAGCTATTTCAACCAACAGTCCCTACTATGTACATCCAGCTGATAATCCCAACAGTTCTGTTCACCCCCGTTCTCACAAGTGATAACTATTGCACTTGGGTTCGTGGAATGAGAAAAGCCTTGAGTGCTAAGGACAAAAATGGTTACATCGATGATACAATCAAGAAACCCAGAGATCCAGCTGAACTGCTTCTTTGGCAGAGGTGTGATGACTTGGTGGGAAGCTGGATCTCCAACTTAATTAACTGAACCAGAGATACAGAGAAGCATCATGTTCTTTGATTCTGCAAGGGACATGTGGATTGACCTCAAGAACAGGTTTGCACATTCTAATGCAACAAAACTCTATGCACCGAAGCAGACAATTGCAACTCTGAAACAGGAACATCAAACTGTTGCTGCCTATTTCACAAAGATCAAGTCACTATGGGACCAACTTGACTCATTCAGGCCT
This sequence comes from Papaver nudicaule, assembly GCA_023529015.1. Taxonomy (NCBI): domain Eukaryota; kingdom Viridiplantae; phylum Streptophyta; class Magnoliopsida; order Ranunculales; family Papaveraceae; genus Papaver; species Papaver nudicaule. The sequence goes on from JAJJMA010074720.1 coordinate 6,220, forward strand.
CAAGAACCTTGCATTTGCAACGCAGGTAAGACTTATATGGATCAGCATAACCAGGATCGTGCAATAGAGTTTTTGCAGGGTCTTCACGATCGATTCTCTGCCTTAAGAAGCCAACTTCTGCTCACTGAACCATTACCCTCTGCTGCAAATTTATATAACTTGGTTCGTCAGGAAGAGGAGCAGCAAGGAATCAACTCTTTGGTCGTGCATAATGTTGAATCTGCAGCTACGAATGTATCTCGTACTGATTCCAGAACCTATAGGACTTTTCCTAACAACAACAATGGCAGCAGCAGCAGCAACAAGCGTCCACGCCCATTTTGTGAACAATGTAACAAACATGGCCATACTAAGCTCATCTGCAGGAAGCTCAATGGTCATCCAAAGGATATGCCAAAGCCTAGGGATTCTGAATCTCATGCTCTTGCATCTGTTGCTGCACCATCTGCTCCTGCTCCTGTTGCACCAAACATCACGACTGAACAATATGCACGTCTCATTGTTATTCTAGAACCTAGCAGTGGCAGAAACATAGACCCATCTGCCAATTTTGCAGGTACATCTCTAGCTCCAATTTCTAATTCATTTCCTTTAGTTCTGTCTTGTTCTATTCATGTTTGGATTGTGGATAGTGGTGCTACTCACCATATTTGCTCAACTTTATCTTCATTCACTACTTATGCAGTGGTTGATAAACCAATTCAAGTACAATTACCAGATGGATCTCATACATCTGTGACTCATATTAGCATTGTTGATCTAACACCTACAATCAAATTACTGGATGTATTTCATATTCCAAGTTTTAAATTCAATCTGATATCAGTTAGTCAACTAACTAGCACAACTAAATGTTGTATCAAATTTGAACAAGAGTCTTCTGTATTTCAGGACCTTCAGACGAACAAGGAGATTGGATGGAGTAGACGCATTGATGACCTCTACCATTTTAGCTTCCGCCCTTCTGTTTTTTCATTCAATGCAAATAATTTGCCAATGAATATATGGCATTGCCGTTTAGGCCATCCCAATGAGGATTGTTTTCGTTTTTTATCTCGCACATTTGATTATATTAATTCAAAGTTGTATCATCCCTGTGTTGTTTGTCCCATGGCTAAACAAACTAGATTGAAGTTTAATAAAAGCATTTCTTTATCTTCACATCCCTTTCAACTTGTTCATGCTGATATTTGGGGACCATTTTCCACTAAATCTCATTCTCGTGCGAGATATTTTTTCACAATTGTTGATGATTACTCAAGATGTACTTTGGTTTATCTAATGAAGGTCAAATCAGAGACGCTGAAGTGCCTCAAATATTTCTTCAATTTTGTAATCAAACAATATGGACATAAGATTTCAACTATTTCATCTGGTACACACACTATGATTGTTCCACAGTTACAAACTTTTCGTTCTGACAATGGCTCTGAGTTCAAATCCAATGAGCTTCAAACTTGGTTCCATCAAAATGGAATACTACATCAAACAAGCTGTGTTTATACGCCACAACAAAATGTCATGTAGAAAGAAAACATAGGCAGTTACTCAATGTAGCTAGAGCTCTGCGTTTCCAATCCAACCTACCTTTAAGTTTTTGGGGAGAATGCATTCTCAGTGCTGCTTATTTGATAAACAAATTGCCTACTCCTGTTTTGTCTCACAAAACTCCTCATGAAATGCTACTGTCAACACCACCAGATTACTCTTCTTTGAGAGTTTTTGGTTGTCTTTGTTTTGGCAGAAATACACGCACTTCTCACAAGTTTGATCATCGTGCCAAGCCTGGCATTTTTGTTGGCTATCCTTATGGCCAGAAAGGATACAAGTTGTATGACATTGAATCCAAAACTATTTATACATCCAGGGATGTCGTGTTCCATGAGAATACGTTTCCTTTCAATGAAACTAATCTTCCTCCAGTCGTATCAAAACATATATCTGTCAACTCACCTGACAATGCGTATTATTATGACTCTGTCTTCTTTCCTCACCCGACTGATAACTTTGCTCAGTCACCTTTATGTCGTATGCAAACTCAATGTGATACAGCACGACATGATCCTATTTTGGATAATACAATCTCATCACCAACATATAGCAAACAAACATCTTCTACTCAGTCAAACACGAGTATGATTGGCTCATCTTCTAAGGAGTGTACAATTCCTCTAACACATCTGCAGCTACTGATGCCATCCCTATATCCATTAATTAGTAGCACAGATAGTTCTCATAGAGTGCATAACACATCTCCAACAACTGAGCATGCTACACACTCTAAACCCACCCGTACGAGAAATCCTCAATCGTACTTAGAAGATTATCATTATACTCTTCCAAAGTGCAACTCCACCACAACCCATCCCATGAGTGATTATTTATATATCTTTTGATCAATTTTCAAAATCTCATAAGGCATTTCTTGCTGCTGTTGTACTCACAGAAGAACCTAAAACATACTCTCAGGCTAAGCTATGTCCCAAATGGAGAGCATCTATGGCCAAAGAAATTCTTGCATTAGATGCAAATAATACTTGGATAATGGTTGATCTCCCACCAGGTAAAACAACTATAGGCTGCAAATGGGTATTTAAGATCAAATTTAATGCAGATGGCACTGTTTAAAGGTATAGCACGCCTTGTTGCTAAAGGTTATATGCAAGAAGAAGGAATTGATTTTTATGATACTTTTGCACCTGTAGCTAAGCTAGTCACAATGCGAGTGTTATTGTCTGTTGCAGCTATCAAAGGGTGGGCATTACATCAACTTGACGTCAATAATGCTTTCCTTCAAGGAGATCTTGAAGAAAAAATCTACAAGAAACTTCCACCTGGACTAGGACAAAAAGGTGAGTCTAAAGTTTTTAAGCTTAACAAATCTTTGTATGGCCTTAAACAGGCATCTAGGCAATGGTTTGCCAAACTATCTTCTGCCTTAATAGCTGAAGGATTCCATAAATCCTTATGTGATAATTCTCTCTTTACATATCATAAAGGCAAAACTTCAGTTTTTGTTCTTGTATATGTGGATGACATAATCATAACAGGTTCTGATAATGATTTCATTACCTCACTGAAATTACGACTTGCATCTCATTTCTCAATCAAGGATCTGGGTCGATTACAGTATTTTTTGGGCATTTAAGTCTCTAGATCACCTAAAGGGATATTTCTATGTCAACGTAAGTATACATTGGATATACTCAAAGACTCTGGACTCACAGGTGTGCGTGTTTTCTCTTTTCCTATGGATGCATATTTGAAATTAAGAGCACAGGATGGCAAAGTACTGCCTGATCCTAGTGTTTATCGTCGATTGATTGACGACTACTGTATCTTACAGTAACGAGACCAGATATCACTTATGCAGTGAATTATCTGAGTCAATTCATGCAACAACCTCATACAAGACATCTTGATGCAGCTCATCATGCTATGATATCTTAAAGGCACAATTGGCCATGGCATATTCATGTCTTCTTCTAGTTCTTTATCACTCAGAGGATATACTGACTCTGATTGGGCAGGATGCCCTATGACTCGTCGTTCCACTACGAGTTACTTTGTTACCATATGTAACAGTCCTATTTCATGGAAATCAAAGAAGCAACCAACTGTTGCTCGTTCTTCAGCTGACGCTGAATACCGTGCACTTGCAAACTTAACAGCCGAGCTACAATGGCTGAGCTATCTCTTCAAGGATTTACATATTCCATGTAACCTCTCTATTCTTGTCTTTTGTGATAGTCAAGCGGCAATTCATATTGCTAATAATCCAGTTTTTCACGAGCGTACTAAGCATATTGAAATAGACTGCCATTTTGTACGTGAAAAGCTGTTGAGTGGATTGATCTTACCAGTACATCTTCAGTCATCAGACCAGCTTGCCGATATTTTTACCAAACCATTAGGTGTTAAACAGTTTAAGCATTTGGTTGGCAAGTTGGGCATTCGTTCTGGAACTCCTGCTCCAACTTGACGGGGTGGGGGTGTGTGTGTGTGGGTGGGTGGGGTATTAACATTATACGTGGCATATCATCGTACCACTTCTGTCAACGGCTGTAGTCATGTAACAATCTAGTCTGAGTCTTCCTGTTTTGTAGCTTATTGTTTCTCTACTTGTTTATCTTATCATCTTTACCTAGTCTTGCGTCTGTATAGGAAGTCTTCCTAGTCTTACGACTCTTTACTTATCTTTGTATCTTTGTAAACCCTATTGTAATTGCATTCAATATAAATAGCAAGCAATGATGCAGAACTCTACACAGTTGTGAGAGGTATCAAATCACTGTCCCTAAAGTATTTTAAAATATAGTTACCCTGAAGAAGTACAGCTCTCTTCAACTTTCTCCAGAACTTTGTTTAAGGAAATCTTTCCTTTTTTATACTCAACAAGAATTCTTCCGCAATCCAAGTATATATACAGACTTGGATTGAGTTTCAAAGTTTATACTAGGCGTGAGTTCTGTAATCTCCATTAATTATTTCCCTCATGGCTGAAGAAAGTGGTATAGAAGCAGCAGCAGCAGCAGCAGACAAGAGAAGAAGTGAACGTAGAAGCCCACCATTACAAAAGGCAGCAGCACCATGGCTTGTAATTCCATATGGAAAAGGCATGAAAAATCAAGCTTTTTACAATATCTGCCAACCTAATAACAAAACATGTAGAAAATTGATACCTGAATTAAGTGGTAAAAGGTTTTGGCAAAAACCTTCTCATAAAGGATGGTTGATACTTCTATGCCATGACAAAAGTCATGATTACTCCCCAAATTGGAGTTACGGAGATTGTTTCCTTTGGAATCCGGTTACGTCCGAGACAATTCAGTTGCCTAGTCCACTGTCTTGGCTTGAGAAACCAAAGCATTACGAAGTGTTGGACTGTGTTTTGTCCTCGCCACCTACAACCACTGGTAACGATATTCATAGTGATGGTTGGACGGTTTTCTTTCTACTTTTTGATCGGTTGGATGAAACTAATTGTGATCATGTGTTGTTATATTGCCACCATGAGGACAAACAATGGAGTACGGGAAAAGTGTCTCGAGATGTAACAACGGACATAGAACTTATCCGATCAATTCATTACCTTAGAGGTAAGCTATATGCAATGGCTAATAATAAGGACTCATACTTAGAGATTGAAGCTCGTAAAAAAGATGACAGCAGTAGTAGTGCCAACCTGGTTATAACTCGATCGTTTTGATCCAAGTGACAGCACGAAAGTTTCATTGTTAGGAGGATCGCCCTTCACCTATCGCTTTGAGTTGCAATTTGTGGAGTCATGTGATGAGATTTTCCGGGTTTCTGTGGCCTATTCTCTAAGGAATCGTAGGGAAGTTTTCTCAATCGATGTTGCGAGGTTAGATTTTTCCTTAATGGAGTGGAAGGATGTGAATACTTTTGGTGATCGTGTTTTATTTTGTGGTCAGAATACAACAGCTTGTTGTTTGGCTTCTGACCTGGGTCTCAGGAATGGCTGTCTGTACTACACGTTTCCTGGAGATCAGAGTTTCTACAAATTTGAACTTCCAAGTACTTCTGTAGCAGTAGTTTTGCCGTGCCTTAAGCTGCCAAAGCCATGGTTTATGCCAGAGTGGATCATGATGATAACTGACGGGCCAGGAATGGATACAGCTTGCATATTAAAGGCACTGGAGAATAGAATTTGTGCAATTAACATCAATGAGACTGAGAATCACAATAAAGTAGAATTAGAAGATGGAACTCCTTGGAGTATTCTTGATGAGGACAGCGTGCAGTTGATTGCAAATTATCTTCACCGTGTGGATTACGTACACTTTCGTGCAGTCTGCAAAGCAAATCAAGCATAATGCCACTCGTAAAGCCAGCTTCTGTGTTAACTTCTAGGATTCCGGAAACGTGTTTAGCTCCATGGCTACTGTTCTGCAGAGACGACATCTACAATTTCGTTAACCCTCAGCATGATAACGAGAAGTACCTCATGAAACTACCGGATCTGGTAGGCGCTACAATCCGATGCCAGAAGGGGGGCTGGCTACTATTATCCAAAGAGAATGATGATTTGTTCTTTTACAATCCTTTCACAAGAGAGAACATTAATATCGAACTTCAACGGCTCTCACACTGTTATAGCTTTTCGGGCATCACATTTTCCTCTTCACCAACTTCTTCTGACTGTACTGTGTTCGGCATTGAACAAAGTTGGCCTGACAGAATCACCATCTACTTTAGCAAAAAGGGAGAACGGGCATGGAATATGCATTCCTTCAGTAACGCGAATCTGGAAAGGTACTGTCCTTTACGCAGCACTCCAGTTGTTAAAGACGGGTTCTTTTACTTCGTAGATTATAATGGAACGCTAGGAGTTTTCAGTTTAGAGGATCATAGTTGGAAAGTACTTGAGAAGCCCCATGGGAAGTTTAGTTCCTCGTTTCCAAGTTTCTTGGTGGAGTGTGGACAAGACATTTTATTGGTAAAGATAGAACATCTTGGAACGTCAGTTGGGGTTTTTCGGTTAAATTTCTCCAAGATGGTATGGGATGAAGTTGAAAGTCTCGGGAGGCATATGTTGTTCATCAGCTACACCTCATGTTTCTCGGCAATTGCTCCGAACAGTTGGATGGAGAACAAAATATATTTCCCTAGACTATTTTTGGATGGCGAAGAGGTTGTATTTTATTCTCTTGAAACAGGCAGTTATCACTCTTTTGGGAGTCGGCAGCATTCTGCTAACAATATTTATGAGACAGAAGGCTGGCTCGTCAACTGCACTTGGATTGAACCTAATTGGGCAAAGTCCAGTTCCCAAGAGCTTGACTGGAGAACTGATTGCTAAATGATGGAATGTGCGCAAGTTTATACTTTGTTCTAAAAAAATTGCAAGCTTGATCACCTTTGAATTTTCTCAAATGGTATGCATATGGAATTTGTATTTTGTTGCCATATCCCTGTTTCATCATCAAATTATCATTTCAATTAGAAATGTCTGGGCTTAGAAATTTCTGAATAGAGTTGCAACATAATTTGTTGCTAACAAAGGATTTGTCACCACAGGCTTGAGTTTCACAACCTCCATACTCAGTTTAAAGTACTTTTCAGCATCAAATTTCACAAATAACATCTTTCTCATGTCAAAGAAATAACTGAGATTTTGCTCCCTTGACCACCCACGCTCAGTATACCCTTAAGTTTCTCCCAGTCTTCGGCATTCTCTTTCCATCGTCTAATACGAATAGATATTTCTTCCCACGAATCACTTCATGCACTTGCCTTACCAGTACATCCACATTTGACACATGATCACTCTTTGATCGAGTTATAGACTCCAAAATGTTTCTCAAAATTACAAAAATATCAAAATTCTCATAAATTAATACAAACCCACGGTCTAGGCTCAAAGCTTCTCTTGATCGAGGGGTCTTTGTACACCAATTGAGCTAGGGTCGTTTTGCCAAGTCCCCCCATACCCACTGTTGACATGACTGAAATATTTTCTTCCGGACAAATTTTTTCAGATGATGACGATGAAGGGGATTGTCGTCATTACATCTTTACTATACGTGATTTATCATTTTCTCTTCCGACAATTTTCAAATCACCTACAAAGGATACTGTCATTCGGTCTAGTTGCTCAGTATTTTGATCATCATCACTATATTCCAACTGAAACATAGCGTTTTGCTTGGTACATTTAATTCCTTGTTTATTATTTTGATTGTATTAACCATTTGGTAATCAAACTTAACTGAAAAGCGACATACCTTTTCTAGCTTTCCATATTTTTCAGAGAGACGCAAGGCTTCATAAGACATTTCATCCAAAACGTCATCAATATCATATGCAACGTTCTGGAGCCTTCTCAACCAAAGCTGCACAACTTTGTCTTGCACTTGCTTCGTTTCAGCATCAGATGTCACAGCCGCAATCATCTCCAAAGTTCCTTTCATCAGCTTCCGCAGATCTTTCTCTACAACCCCAGACATACCAAGCAGAAACCAATTTTTCCATTAATCCAGTGGCACTGGTAACAAACATCTCTTCCAACGCCATGATGTATCAAGTAAATAATTTCAACAACAAAAGATTAACAGAATGGATGGAACAACACAATTCGGTAAGAAAAAAAGAAGAAGAAGAAGCAAGTGGGAGATATGATCTTTAATCACAAGAGTAAACAATGATAGAAATTAAACAAAAACGAAGCTCAAAGGAACATGCATACACACACAAAAGTCAAATACAGCTAGCTGTGTACACATGAGCTAGCTCTTAACTGGAGTTGTTAATAAACCCGGTTGTCTAAAATATATTAAGTTAAACCTTATGGTGCTTCTCCAAGTTGGGAAAAAGTTAAGTTAAATCTGGTATCTGCACGGTATTGCCGCCTGGTGCGATGTTGTTAATCGCAACGTGCATAGCACAACTGAACGAACATGCCCCATCTTGAATGGGTTGAAAATACTTAATCTGCTTGGCTCAGCTTGTTGGTAGTTCTGTTCATTTACGTACCAAGCCATGTAATTATATTCTGATTATTGAATTTTCTTTGTATAAGTGCGTACATAACCAATGGCATAATCCCAAGATCGGGACACAAAAACTATACTTGCATCTGAACATATAAATATACTACGACTTAGGAAGATAGTATACAATTGATGAATAATAATATAGGTGATCGACAATCATATTTGGATAATCATTTTAAAGCTAGAGATGCAGTTAGAATAATTGAACTCGGATAAAATCATAAGCCTACAGACTTTGTCTGCAAAAGATAGTACTAGTACCGTTTTCTGAAACAACAACCATGAAATCCCATAATAGATAACCTACCAGAATTTTTTGCTCGAATTCGAAAGTAGCACGCAATTTAGTCACCCAACCAGTTTACCATTGTGCTAGAATGCATCTGAAGTGTTATATACACTAAGTAGATGTATGTACCGTAATGTTGTTTAGGGCATGACCATGAATGGCACAGAAATATGCTCAAAAACCAAATCTCCATTATACCATTGGGTTGAAAGAGAATACAAGCAAATCCAAAACCAACATAAGAAGAAGAAGAAGAAACAAGAAACAACTAATAATTGTACATGAAGATGGCAAATGATGATCTTAAATTTATCTGACCTTAATTTCATCCAAATTTTTAGTAGTACAAGTCGGAAGATCACAGCAACAACAACGACGACGACACCATCACCACACAGACTTGAATTCTACATTGACTAAAAAAAACAATCTATTCGGCTGATCAGTAAGGAGGTCGACCAGCTGCGGGATTCCCGGCCCAGCCATCATTAGGTATCTGAACACCAGCCATATGAAGTGGATTAAACAATGGAAGAGCTGAAGATTGGTCAGGAAATGGATTGTCTCCGCCGCCAAGACCAGATTGTGGAATAGGTGGTTGCATTTGGAGTTGCTGCTGTTCATCTTCATCTAATGGTAAACGTTCATACGCTACATTAGTAAAAGACGATCCAATTACAATAACTGGACCAGCCGCAATCAGCGCACCTACTACGCTTCCTCCGACAACTTGACCTTGACCACCAGCTAAAAATACAGTCAAACTAGTAGCTCCCGGTGGTGCCGGTGGTGGTAAGAAAGAACCTGACAGTGATAATATTTCAAACCTACCATGTAATGTCACAACAGCACTAGATGTATTTGGTTGTCGTAAACTAACATTGGTGACAGTACCAGAACCACTTAAGATGCAGATCCCACGCTGCCGTCTACGAGCATACGTCGCAACACAATCGAAAACATCACAACCATTCCCTACCTCCAAAATATGTGCTCTTAGAGTGTTTGCGCTCTCTCTTGTTATAATCACCGGCGGTTTAGCTTTGTTCTTCGATCCTGGTGGTCTACCTCTAGGTCGACGCGCAACCATATCGCCATGTCCACCAGAGCTTCCATCTAGTCCTTGGTGACCACCGCTGTGGTCGTGATCATCATCACCAAGGAATTGATGATTTCTACCGTTGTTGTTGTTGTGGTTGTTGTTGTTGTTGTTATCATCTTGATCTGACTCTTGATGTTGTTGCTGTCTTTGGAGCTGTACTTCAGGAAGATGAAGCTGATGAACATAGCGAGAAGCAGTACCTAAATCTAAACCAGCCATCCCCACATCCAAAACAAAACAGAAAACAAGAAAGACAGATAAAATTAAGAATTGTTTTGGGAGTAAAGTAAATGAGTATGATTTTTTTTTATGTTTTTGTTTTTGAATAAAGAAGATGAGAAGAAAAATGAAAAGAAACAAGAAGAGAGAGACTCAGGGAGTTGAGCCCTGGATTGAATATTGAAAACAAAGTGAAGATGATGATGGGATTCTTTTCTTTTATTTTGATGATTAAATATAAGAAGAGTGAATAGAAAGGCAAGAAAGAGGAACATAGAATAAGCAGTTACACCATTCTCACACTCACCCCATCTTATAGATACTACAGCGTGTTTGTTTAGATACAAAAACACTTCTAACTTTTGTTTTTTGAGGAGTCATTTTTTATACTTTCAGAAGTTATTCTGAAATTTTGTTGACAATATAACCTCTGACTTTTTTGTTTCCAAAAGTCGAAAATTAACTTCCGAGTGTGTATCCAAACACGCTATAAATCCCTTAGGACTAACAAACCTAGAAAAAACTCTACTAAAACTGAAAAAAAATCAATTTGAAAAATAATGGACTATAGAACTACACCAATGTTATTATTTATGGTTGCCTATGAGTGAGTCTCACAAAAACTTCAAAATGGAAATACACTATTGGCAATGTTTGTTGTCATCTTTGGTTAGGCTTTTTCGATTTAAAGTGCTTGTGTTTAGAGTATAGACTTTTGATGAGTCTAGTGACAAAAAGATAGCTAATATGTTTTTGCGTGTATTTTTGAGCTTGAATTTAAGCTTCTTGAGCCTGTATTAGATTGACACCCTCCATTAAGATGGATTGGTTTATAGACCTTAGTTTAGCATATTAGCTGAAAAATGGCTTAGAGTTGACTCTTGAGATTGAGCAATATTTGGCTATGCAGTATAATACAAAGCCAAAGTATATCATTTGTAGAGGTAATCTAAAATTTAGAGTTAGTTCGGAGTGTGGTCAAAGAGTTTATGTGTCTAAGTTGGTTTATAGGAATCCATGTGCGTGGATAATTATATTTTACGAGCGTAAAATAACTAAAGATTAACTACAAGTCATATAGTAAAATTTGGTTCGAGCAAATAGGGAGCACATATTCTCATTTTGTTTCTGCCAAGATTTCAGTTGATGATTTACGTCTGCTGCATTGTTTGAAGGTTCATTCGTCTCTTGATTATTTTCCCTGTAAATGTAATTGAGTTTGTATCGTGTGCAGAAAATTAAAAAAAAAAAAGATGAACATGTTTTAACACTATTGTTTTAAATTTTCTTCTTCTAAATTTTCCGCATAAATTTTGACTCTTCTATCCCGAGTTTGAGAATCACTCATCCAGACAACTTATGCATTCCCAGTTGGCTCACATTGTCTCTGACTCTCTGTATTCGACTCATTTTATACCAAAGGGTGTCTTTGGTCTTCATCCCTTACTCCACTAAAAAAGGATCAGTGTACCGTTAAACATTCAATCATATTTGCAATATCGTGCCTGCTAATATTGATGAAGATATATGTATTTACAGACCAATTAACAATACTACCATTGGTTTATTCTGGTTTTTATCTATAATCTCAAGCCGCTTAGGGCCCAAAATAGAATTTTCTTCATCAGGAAAACATTTAGTCAAATTTATTTGACATATTGGGTCAATAGAGGGTGGCTTTTAAGAGTATACTTTCCCCTTGACGATAGCTACTTTGAATTTTAATTTCTCCTGTTAATACTACGCTATTAGAGCACATATTGGTTGACCTCTACCGAAGTTCGTATCTCAAGTATGGAAACTTGACCTCTACCGAGGTTCGTATCTATGGAAACTTATCAAGTTTAAATGGAAAAACGTGTCTTGGGATTATGTAAGTTTATTTTTATGTCAAGTTTAGGGTTTAGAATTGGAGTGTTTAAATTTGTTTAACTTGCGAAAGGGTTAGGGTGAAGTAAAAGGGTTAACTCATATAAAATATATTTTTTTACATACAAATATCCTTGATTAGTACAGAGATTAATGATACGATTAGTTGTTAATTAAATTTGATTAGTAAAAATTAATGATATTATTAATTCATCAAGTCTCTATCTCAATCATCAACAATCATGATCATCTTCATCAAGTGTCGGTCATCAATAATCTATCATCCATAATTACCAAATTCATTAACCACATAGTTTTTCATCCCTACTAACGATTTAATCACTACTAGATATTCAATCTATCCAAGATTTGAAAAAACCAAAAAAAATCATTGAATCAATGAGCACAAACTTCAAATTAACCCAGAGTCGTCACAGTTGATGGTAAAAAACTTTAACGATCAAAGAAAATCGTTACAGGCGACTATGATAAAACATTAACGATTGTATTTGATATATATATAGCTGAAAAGTTGTCGTGGCTATGATCATCGAACTTTACGATTTTTTCATGATTTTGGCAAGGTTTGTCACGGTATTTGCGACGTTATATTCGTTGCTAAATATGTTAGTCACAGTAGTTTTGGAACATTTATAAGTGTTGCAAAATTTGCCCCAGAAACTGTCACTGATTTTTGGTGCAACGACTATAAGCGTTGCGAAAACCGTGACCAAAAATCCTCAAGGAAAACCTTGGAAAGCATACGATTTTGGTTCGGTTTTCGGATTTTATTTTGTCTATATCATGAAATATCTGAGGAAAAAATTTAAAAATCGTCATGATCGATGATCAAAACCACGACGACTTTTCAACTATCAAAAACAATCGTTAGGATTTTAGGACAAAATCTTGACGATTTTTTCTCTGTAACTTGAAAAAATTGAATTTTTATCATCATAGTGTTTTTAGTGAACTAAGAGCAACCACACCCACGGTCCTATAATCCCAAAAATGGGTTTGGGTTCCACACAATGGTGTTGAAAAATTTGTGCCAAACCCAAAAAAGCCAAAATTTCGCTCCAAAATTGGCTCCCAAATTTGGGTTTGGGTTTTCGGCGAAAACGATATTTATAAATCCGCGAGAGCGTTAACGTGAATTATAATATCGTCCTCGTTCAAACGTGATTTTAAATGACGTTAAAAACCAAAACGAAGTTATAAAACTCGTTCGCTTTTAACGGTTTTAATATTTGCGTGAAACAAAACGAGAATTATAAATACGTTCACATTCTAACGTACTTTATATTTACGCGAACTTTGCACGGTATTTATAATTTCGTTTCGAAAGCGTTAATACATAAATATAATTACCGTATTACGTTCACATTCTACGAACTTTATAAAATACGCACGAGAATTATAAATACGTTCACATTCTACGAACTTTATAATACCGTTATAGTTTATACGTAAATATAATTACCGTGAATACCAAAACGACAATTATAATTTCGTAAAAAATCACGTAATCAATATTTACGTATTCATTCGTAGCGGTATTAATATTAACGCGATTATATGCACGACAATTATAAATACGTTTAAGTTTTGGGTTTGGTTAACGGGTGCAGATTTTGGGCAAAATGCCAAACCTATATCCTATATTTGGGTATGGGATTTGGGGTTTGGCACCTCCATGGGTGTGGTTGCTCTAAGCTCCTATCATTGGAGACACATCAAATAATGATTGTTGGGGTTGTTGTTGTTGTGGTTGTTGAAGCTCGGGTTGTTCGACAACACTTGATCTTGATGAAACTCTTCATCTTCTCACATACACCAATGGAGCATCAATCGATTAAGTTTGACCAACCATCTTTGTAATGTAAGTTAATCAACAAACTGACTTTCAAAATCCAAATTTTGAAATTGTTAAGGTAATTTTTTCCGGATTTTAGAGATGATGAAATGAAATAGAGAGAAGAAGAGTGCTTGTTTGTTAATGAAATAGAGAAGAATGATTTTTGTTTGGGTGTTTTTTGGTTAGTTTTGTAGTAAGATTAGTTGTAAAATTAGTGTAGGAACTTTTTAGTATCTTCGTAAAATTCAGTCATCCCTTATAAGATTGGTTTCCTAGGTCTCGTCCCCCTAATGACGGACCTCACCCCTAAATTAACAAGGTTTAAAATCCGGCATTAATATTATCATTTGGAGACAAACTTGAGGATTCAAAAAATGAAGACAAATGATCAAAGATAAAAATAACTCAAGAAGCACCCAATCACTGAGTACTCTCAAAAAAGTATGTACATCTTAACTACACATATCTTTAAATGAGCTTATTTGTCTTACTTTATCATTTTAGAGCCTAACTGATTTTATGATGAATAATAATTATATAAAAGGACTGAATTTGCTACTTAAATTAAGTGACTTGATCATCTGATTCCGGTTTTTTTTTTTTTTTTAAGTATTGCATAGCATAAGGGGAGTGTAAGAATTATACTTCCAACAAGTAGAGCTTCCCTAGGTTCGGGAGACAAAAATGTGCTTAAATAGGATAGATACAGTAAGTGAAAGAAAGGGGAGCCGAATAAACTAAACCTCTAAACCAAGTTATCCTTTCCTCTAATAAAAGTGGATTTCTCCCTAATAAGATGTACACGTACTCTTTCGATATCTAAATGTTGTTGGGTAGAGATGAATCACTCGATTCCTGCAAGATGTATGCTACAATACAGGGGAGTTAACATTGCTTCTAATACTTTCCCTGCAACTCGGAACCTGAAACTTCATCTCATTTGTTCTTGTATTTTGAGTGGGCGCAACATTTACGGAATTACTTCTGTGGAGCTTGGAAGATTAAATGGGTGACTGCCAAAGGTGTCGAAAGTCAGTTAAGAAGTATAGAGGTGTAAAACGTGCCGGCATGGCATGGCACATGGTACACGAAGGCGTGCTTTTACGTGCTATGTGACGTGTTGAGCCAACAATTTTAACGTGCTGTGTCGTGCTGTGTTTTTTAGTCAAAAGCAAAGCACGGCATGGCACACAAGCATGGCACACGAATAAGCGTGCTGTGTCGTGTCGTGCTGTGCTGGCACACTAAATTTACGTCATCCTAAAAAAATATTGTTTAAATATTTAAATAGCTTATAATCTTATAAATTATTAAGTTAATTATAATAAATTTTGAAAAAATTAATTAAAATTTTGTATTTAATATTATATATTGCATAATATACAACTTTATTAACTAAAAAAAAACATAAGTTGAATTTTATTTTATAACAATTGTATCGTTATTTGTTTTTCTACCGAATGAACGTCAAATAGACACATTTACAACATCAATTACGTTTCTAAATATTTTTTTATCACTTAATAAAATTAGATATTATGTATTGTCATAAATTTAATCAAAATAACAAAAAATATAATGGTAATAACTAGGTAGATTTCATTTTTGTGTGAAATGCACATGTAATGTAGTGCACTGTGTCGTGCTTTACACGTGATGTGCCGTGCTTAGCCGTGTCGCGTGTTGTGCTGTGCTGTGCCACGTGCTGTACCGTGCTTTATCGCGTGCTGTGCTGTGCCGCGTGTTGTGTTGTGTCGTGCTGCCGATTAGTAAAGCACGGCACACTAAGCTAGCGTGATGTGCCTGTGTTGTGCTTTGTCGCGTGTCGTGCTGTGCTGTGCCCAAATTTTAGCGTGATGTGTTGTGCCATTAACGTGCTTGCATGGCACAATTTACACCTCTACTGTCGTATGCAATAATGTGGGTTCTATGGAATGAAAGAAATGGTCGTGTGAATGGAGCTAAGGCAAGAGCAAAGGATGTTCTCATTAGGACAGTGAAGCAAAAAATCCACTTATGGTGTACTCGAGATCAGATTTTTGATGGATACTCAATGACACAAGTCATGTTCAATTGGGAAACTGTTGTGAACTTGTAATGGCTGACTGAATTTAGCAGGGGATCATGTAGTTGATCATCTTTGTACATAATTCTTTCCCTTTTCAATATATATCCTTTCAATTAAAAAAAAAAAAAAGAAAAAAAAAATGTCAATAAAACTTCACTAGATCCCTCTAAGTTCTAAGAGTTTAAAAGTAATTAGCCACGAGTCCATGCCCAAAAACTCAAAAACAACATGACTATTCTAGTGATTTACATCAGATGTGTGCTGTTTATTGAGCCAAATGATATCCTTGTAACAGCCATGTACATAAAATAGTTCCTCCACCATAGCTTGTGTACATAAAATAGTTGAACACTAGGGAACATGCATGTTGTAAGCCATAAATGAACAGAAAAGTTCCGGACATACCGAAACCCTAAAGCTTAAGAACTATCAACCGGGGTTATACCGGTTAAGGTCAATTAATAAGCTTAGCTAGGTATTAGGTATACCGTATAGGCGAGCAATGAACATGTGCACTAATTACAAAAGTCTGGTTGGATGAGCAAGTGGGAAGTGGTGTGCGGCGTATGGACCCCTCTCCCCGCCTCTCTTGGCTGTCTCTTGAGCCAACTAGCATCTTTCTCTCTCCCTTCCTTATATTTTGGCTTTGTCAGCCACCACCACTGTCCTAATTGACCAACTAATCTCCATCTCCACCACCACCACCCCTGTCCTTGTCTCACGTTTACCAAATAAATCCTGGAATTCATTTTAGCTTCTGAAACTCATTCTGAAATTTTACTTTCAAATTAAGTTCTGATTTTATACATATATTTTTAATCGTTGAGCGTTTACCTCACTTCCACCACCACAAGGTAATGAGCATATTCAACCTTTGATTGTCTGTTATCAGATGGTAAAGAATCCAAACGTAACCATCCAAAGATCTAATATGATAATTAAGTATTAATCAAGTTTATTTTCTTTCTTTCTTTCTTGAAAGAAGTGTTAACCAAGTGATGAAGTAACAATTATAAAAATAATTAGGAAAATGAAAACCCACTAACTATTTCTTATTGGATTTTAGCTACCTAGCTTTGTCCGGACCACCTCTTACCTAACCCAATATTAAAAATTGTAAGTTGAATCACAAAATAATTTAAGTGCTTAGCTATTCGGATGTTGTCAGCTTCGAACTTCAACGTTAGATATTTGAAATATATATTCTTACGATGATTTAAAGTCTAAAAGAAATTTTGAGTGCAACTATGTTCACCTCTTTTAAATCGGGGTGTTCAATTTACCCTTTCGCCCTAGCAGAGCATTCTGCTTGAAATTTGAGATATCTATGAAAACCTGTGAAGGATAATAGTTCTACATTGCTAACATCCTCATAATGAACTTAAAATAGAATATGGAAGGACTAGGGTTGTCCAAAAAACCAAAAACCGTGGTAAACCGCACCGAACCGCACTGAACCGCACCGAAAATTGGGAAAACCGAACCGAGCCAAGGGTAATGATTATGGTGATGGTACAAGAATTGAAAAACCGAACCTTATGGCGATGGTGATGGCTAGCCATGGAACCGAACCGAACCTTATGGCGATGCTGCAGAAAAATATGAGGAAGCTTTTAATAGGATGGAGTGGGATGATGCGGCTTACAACAAACAATTCTGTTTCAATGAAAGTCTTATTCCTCTTATTGATTCTACTTCTGTTGTTAAGGATGCAGTTATGTTGGATGTTTCAACGGAAGTAGGCCTGAATTATGATGAGGATAGGCGGGAAAGAAGAGAAGATGCATCGCAAGGAAGACAAAAGAAAGGAAAGAAAATGGATAATAAGGCTCTTCCTCCTCTTATACATGCTCCATATAAGGATGATTGGACTATTGCAAGATGCTTTGTGAAGTTTTTGAAGGTATTCTTTGATTCTACTGTCAAATTTTCTTATTCCACAAGAGTTACTTCACATGAGTTCATGTTTAACATAAGTGTAATTCATAGAACAAAGAATGCATGGGTAAACAGTAGTGACCCATTTCTCTCTTCCATGGGTCATAAAATGCAAGAGAAGTATAGTAAATATTGGGAAGAATATGAAAAGATGAACCCTCTTCATTTCATCATTGTTTTGCTTGATCCACGTGAAAAAGATTGGGGTTTGCAATTTATTCTTAATAATTTATCCGTCACTGGTTTGGCATTGCATGATGTTTTATCTACATATGTAACGACCCGTCCCTCCACCGATATTGTCCCCACTTAACCACTGCGGTCATCCGGCAGTGTGGGGTTTTCAACGGGCACCGCTGCGGTCATCTGGCAGCAACTTCCCGAGAGGTCACTCATCCCTGGACTATACTCCCGCCCGAGCACGCTTAACTGCACTGTTTTTTCCAACTACTGAGTTAATTATGCTTGAAAAGGCCTCGGTGCTTGAAGTCACTGAGAGTGTTTCGCAAAGAAGATTCGCATACAAGACAACTTCTACATCGATTTTCTACCGTAAACCATACTTGAAAAAGTATGCAACAATTCCTTTTTGTAGATAAAATTCAGTTCGGGAAATTTACCTGAAACCCCTTGTATTTGATAGTGTCTTTCAAACGATCCAGTATATACAAGTAACCATCTTGATCGAAGTAGACAATGTCTCCAGTATGGAGCCAACCCTCTTCATCAATTGTGGACTTTGTTGCATCAGCATCATTCAAGTATCCTGGAAATCTGACATATATCAATAATCGATGTTCAAGTATTAAAAAGGAGCAAAGATGAAAACCAATGACTCAATTGCAGTGAGAAGTATGTATGAAAACTGAATAGATATTACTAAATACGAAGGATATGACAAAAATACGTGAGAATCACTTGGAATCAGAATCGACATAACTATTTCAAAAGCAATGCACACCATAGTCAGTTTAGATTACCTTTCATGATGCCAGGTCCACGTAGCCATAGTTCACCACTTTTGCCTGGGGGGGAACATGAATCAGTGTCCCAATGCACAACTTAGCTTGCATATTTGGAGCCAACATTCCTGCTGAAGTATAGAGATTGAACATCATACAGAGATCTAATAAACAAATAGAACAACCACAAGAGTTAATTAGGCTATTTTTCACCCTGTGAAGCTTTGTTTAGAACAAAACCCTTGAAAACCCCTTGAGCAGAAGCTTCTTCGTCATTTGGAGCACTATCATCTATCATTATCAGTCAAAATTTCAAAGAGAACCCTAACAAGAACTAACATTGAAGCTCAAACATCAAACATAGTTAAACCTAGAACATCATAATTTCAAAATCCCACATCTCCTTAACCCAAACAATATCAAACACATTCCCACAGACCCAAAATCTAACCCTATTTCCAAATTAACCAAACTAAAACCCTAAACCACAAGAAAAAATTGAAATTCACAAAGACAGAATTTGAATTAAAAACTTACAGGAGAATGAGCAGAGAGAGCATTCAACGCCAGAACATCTTCAAACCCTAATTTTTTTTAACATCTTATTGAATTCGAGTTCCCCCTTGGCAACAACAACAATAGTAAAAAGAAACGAAGAAAATAGTGAGATTTAAGCCAGATCTAAAAGCAAACAAAAACCCTAATCTTAAAAAAAATCTAGGCTTGAGCTTAACTTTACAGAAGATATGACGAAGAACGATGAAAAATTGTTTGTAGGTCGAAGAGAATGATGAGAAGCTTGAGCTTGTATAATGGTGGAAGGAATTTTCTTCAGTTATTAGATCGGCTTTAGGGTTTGAACAGATTTTGAGTTACCCAAAAAGGGTTTTTCTTTTAGATCTGATATATATGGTTTTGGTTTTGAGATGGGGGTGGATTAAATCTTTGATTCATGAGAGGTCGAGGAAGAAGATTTGTTTTTTGAAGAGAGTAGAGGAAGAAGATGTTATACAGAGCAAAAAATAGGGGAGTTAGGTTTCCGCACGAAATAATGAAGAGAAAACGAAATATATCATGTAAATCTATTTTCCTGTGAAAAGGACATATAAGCCCATGCGTGCGCAACGACACTGCAACGTTAACTAACATTGTATAATTAATATAAAAAAAATCCTATTTAGAGCAACGTTTTTAACGGTGCGCAACGTTAATAGACGTTGTTAAGGGCGCAACGTAAATAGACGTTGCAGATGCAAAAAAAAAAAAACGTTGGGAATCAGGCCTCTTGGCGTAGTGAGGGATATTTTAGTTGTACCTGTTTCTTCGGTTGCTTCTGAATCTGCATTCAGTACTGGAAGAAGGGTGATTGATCCTTTCCGGGGCTCTTTACTTCCAAAGACATTGCATTACTTGATCTGTACACAAAGTTGGTTGAAGACACCTGTTCAAGTTGATCCTAATAGCTTGGATAAAGACGAAGTTATTGACACAGGTATATTGGTTCAACTTATTTTGCTCATGGTTATTCATATCATTTTTTCTGGTTTACTTAACTGATAACTTTTCATATGTTATTTCAGATTTTCTAAATTCTCTCGCAAAGCCTGGGTTCATGTTCATTGATGAAGAGTGTTGTAGTGCGTCAGCCGGGTAAGCTAACTTTCTTGAAGCTTTACTTCATTGGTTAGTTTTTATATGGCTAATGAGCAAGCTGCAACTTTGTTGTTTTCTTTTTTATGCATATTTTGAATGCCACAACAGTCAACAGCCACTCTGTTCTCATGTAGTTGAGAGACGAGCCGCAACATAACTTCAAAGAGAAACTACACTACTTCTTTTGTGTTTTGAGACTTCTTATTATTATGTGCTAGACTCAAGTAGTACTAGACTCTTTTCCTTTTTCAGACAGTACTAGCTAGACTCTTTTTCTTTTTCAGACAGTTCTAGACTCTTTTTTTTTTCCAGACAGTACTTATTAATTAGACAGATAGTACTGTAGTCTGTATGCTAGCATCTAATATGAGCCACAAGATTTTGAAGTGAATTTCAGCCATTAGATTTCAGAAGATTTCAATATATAAAGTTTGTGAAACCTAATTTTCATTTCAGATCTAAACTGCAGCAGCTTCTCCTTTCTCTTTCTGTAAGTTTCCTTTTCTCTTGTCTCTTTCAAGTTTGATTTTAGTCTATCTTTTCTCAACCTTGATTTGATACTCGATGTTACTTATATTTGAAGAGGAAGAAGCAACAGGACACAACTGGTAACTCTACTTGATTTCTATTTGTATATTTTGATTTTGATTTTTGGGTTCAGTAAAACTTTGATCTTTTCATGTTTCAATGATTCGATTTGTATGTTTTGTCTTTGATGCAGGATATGGAAAACAACGCAGCAACACCTAGTAGTAGTAGCCGTAGGGAACGTGCTAAACCTAAGATATGGGATCACTTTGTTAGGGAAGATCCACCTTCAACTAATGCAAAGTGTATCCATTGTCACATGAGGTTTGCTGCTGACCCTATGAGACATGGAAGCTCTCATTTGTATGCTCATCTAAAGAATTGCAGAATAATGATGAGAAACTGAGAATCAAGAAGGGAACTGTACTATTTGGCTATTTGCATAAGTTTACTTTGGGATTAGTATTAATTATCTATGTTTTGTTATGCCATGTGGATTCATATTGATGTCTGTCTGTTAGAACTTGGAATCATCATGTATGAAATTGTAAGAACTATGAATGAAACAAGTGCAATTATCTATGTATTATAAATTTTCTCTTGTCAGTTTTGCAAAACTGACAGATCTTTCAAAATGTTGGTTTTCACCATAACCGAACCGACTCGGCTGGGTGATGGCGACGGTGATGGCACAAGATTTAGAAAATCAAGGATCATGGCGATGGTGATGGCTGGGCACGAAACCGAGCCGAACCGAGCCATGGACACCCTAGGAAGGACTACTCCACTCATTGCCAATTGTGAGTTGGATGCCCGTAAACTTTCACTAAACTAAATTATAATTAGCATAATTTTTATTTTTCTATAATTTGTTTTTCCTTTCAATGCAATGTACCATCCAGATAAGGAAAAAGTAGAAACTACGCAAAGATAATAAATTCTCGGACATAAATTTTATTTTGTACATTGATAAAAAAATTGTTACGAAAGAAAAAGAATGTCACTTGAGTAATATTCCGTGAGCTCTTAGCTTGGAAACGCTTAATAGTCGGTAAATGCATTATTTTGTCATTTACAATTCAAATATAATAAATTGTATTCTCTTTATCCCTAAATGATTGATCATTTTCCTATTTGCATAATTTTCAATTTATTTATTTTCTTAAAAAAAAAAACAGTTATATCCTTGTTTATAAACAACGAAAAATAACAGTTTTTTTTTATGATCACATTTCATTCATACTTAAAAGGTGTTACATGATTGCTTACAAGAAAAATTAAGAACATCAAAATACAAGTAAATCAAAACCCAAATACAAATAAAGATGTCAATTACATTTAGACCGGTAAATGAAAGAGCAAAATATTATAAAGACACTTGATTCTTGTATGAAAAGTAAACAATTTGGAATATTTGTCTTCTTTGATAAGCGATGCTCCAAATAGAAAGGACTCAGCCCTTAATATTATATATGTGAATGATAAACCCGGATGCCTTAAATCCCTTTTGTTGAAGATGAATCCAAAGCGATGTCGTGTTGAATTGTTGATGTTCTTTTTTTAAGAATCACAGGCCATAAACCATTGACGAAAGAATCACCACTTAAGTGAAGAGAGAATCGTTGTAAAAGCGAAGATAAAGTCACCAAAATGATGAAGAAATGAGACACCAAAAAAAACAAAATATTATTTTATTTAAATATAAAATCAACTAAAAAACTAATAAAATAAAATTTCTTGCTCTAATTGGATCCAATCGGACAAAATCTGAGCAAGATAATGATAACGGCTACTAGGGTTTCAAGAGGAAATTTTGAGAAAAGAAGAAAGAGAATGTTTTCAAAATAAAATTCGAGATGATGATCATCATTCGACATGATGTTCATATTAAGACCATATCAATGTCGACAGTCAACACGGTCTTATGAATGCGATTTCGACTGTTTTTTGTCAAGTCTAAGTGAAAAAGTTAAGTACATCAATTTTTTTCTATCCTTCTTTTCAAACAGGACATAATTCAAAATCGGTTTTTATAAATCAAGAGAACATGGGTTAGCGGAGTTGGATTTTTTTTCCTTCAGTTTTACCCCTATTTTCATATTTTCGCTTTGTTGCAAGGAAATTGAAACTGTCAGCCACCTTTTCATTCACTGCAATTTCGCAAGAAAGCTGTGGAGTTATTTCCTTCGCTCATGGAAGATTAAGTGGGTACTGAGGATGTGGAAGCGTTGTTGAGCAGTTGGGGGATTACAAAGTTTAGCCCCTCTCGGTACACGGTATGGACCTTATTTCCTTATTCCTTATGCAATTATGAATGGCGGAATATTGATATCTTTCAATGATATTACTAGGGCTGTGAAATTGGATATTCGTTTATGGACTTCAGAAACTGGTATTTTTTTAGGGGTTATTCAACAACGCAAGCGGTTTTTCAATGGAAAACTCTTGTAAACTTGTAATACATTAATTTGTTTTGCTTCTCGGGGGTCTTCCAACCATTGTACATATGATGTAAATATTTTTTTCCCTTTTTAATATATATCCTTTTTCAGCC
The DNA here is from genome assembly GCA_023529015.1 of Papaver nudicaule. NCBI lineage: Eukaryota > Viridiplantae > Streptophyta > Magnoliopsida > Ranunculales > Papaveraceae > Papaver > Papaver nudicaule. The sequence continues at coordinate 29,776 of JAJJMA010074720.1, forward strand.
GGAAAAAAATAGTCTATTACTAAAATTCTAAAATTATAGTGTTATTTTATATGTATGGGTGCACACGTTAATAAAACTCATGTTATTTTGTTAATGAGTTACCAATTTCCCCTTTAGTTAATAAAGAAAAAAGAGGTTGTATAAGCTAGTATTTTTTTCCAGTTCTACCCTTCTCTACAACAATTAAACATTCAAGTATAAACTCTGCGGACAACCTTTTTTTTTTTTTTTACAAAGAACCTTTTTTTCATTAATAGATATTCAAAGTTACATTGGATTTTAGACCGAAAACAAGTGAATATAAAAGAACATACTGTAAAATTACAATTCTATAAAATCTGACAAGAGAAAGAGAAGGATTAGCGGAGTAGAACAAATACAAGTAAGAAGAACCGATTAAATCGGCTGAAGAATGGTTTTTCTCAGAAATAAATTCCAACCATTTTGTTGTTGTTTCTTCTTTAGAAGAAGGTGCTCCCAAAATAGGAGTGATTTGCTCAAATCTCTTGTAACTATTGATTAATATATAGTATTCTGTCTACTGAGAATATGTAACGTGTCGTTGATTTTTTTTTCTTACACAGCAGTAGCCAACCATTTTAACTCGCCCTTAGTTGACAGTTTCGGCACACACATCTTGCGTACCCAACGGTCGAGTGTATATAGAAAAAACAAAGGCAAAAATAAAGAAAATAAAACTAATAAACTAATTTGCAATTTTGCTTGAACATACAAAAATATTGTTGATTATGAATATGAATGATTAATTTAATTAACTAGGATAAACAAGAAAAATTTGCACTGGAGCAGTAGAAAAACATCAGATCCTTCCTGTTCGAAACCAAAAGGGGAATGAAAGAATTCTTTTTTGAGTTCAACATCTCCTTTGTGTTTTCAGCTGATGAAAGTACACTTAATTGATTGATTTCATTGATTATTAAGGGATAGATATATTTTATTTAATAATAAAATATTTATTATTATTGTTGCCATAGATTTTGTGTTTGGTTAAACAAAGTAAAAATTACGTTGAATGACAGTTTTAATATGCAAAAGTATGAGTTCTAGTGTTTTTTAGATATTATATTAGCTTACCAAATTCACTATTAAATTGGTCAGAAAATAAAATACCGTGAGAGTAAAATATTATCTTTAATAAGAGTTTATAAAACGGATTAGTGCCAAAGCAATGATTACTATCCACTGTGTTTAATATCACTGGCTAGCTAGAACTAAAGAAGGATTAATTCTATAGCAAGCCGTGATTTCATTTAGCTTATTAGGATTAGTTTTATGGGAAGATTTTAGCTTCCAGATTCATCAAAAGCGTTGCCTATTTTTCCTCTCTTCCACTTCTCTCTTTAGAGATAACTCAAATTCAAACTGGAATGTAACTAGTTGCGTTGTTTGGTTCAGCTGAAAAATTGAATTTTTTTTTCTCTTTTCGGCGTTGTTTTAAACAGCGCAACCAAGAATACTCCAAGTATCTAACCTATTTCATCTGATCCATGTTTGGTTCAGCTGAAAAAGTGAATTTTTTCTCTCTCCAGCGTTGTATCAAACATCACAACCAAGAATATTTCAAGCGTCTAACCTATTTCATCGGAAAAAAGTTTGATCTAGCAATGCTAGAGCATTTTTGATCTAGCATTGCTCGAGCCATCAGATTTACCAATCCAAAGGTGGTGGTGGTTTTTGATGGAAATTAAAATTTTACCCTTGGAGTGAAAAACTCTACTGAAAACCACCACCAAGGGATTGGTTGATCTAATGGCTCTAGCAAAATTCTTCTCTATTTCATCTGATCCATGTTTGGTTCAGCTGAAAAAGTCAACTTTTTCTCTCTCCAGCCTTTTTTTAAACATCACAACCAAAAATATTCCAACCGTCTAACCTGTTTCATCCGATCTAATGGTTCTGATTCTCTGCGTTGTTTGATTCCGCACATCTGCACTGTTTGATTCAACGCTATGTACTTGAATTTGTAATTCACCATAAAAATTAGTATGGCGTTCTAGCTGACGTGTAAGTGGAAATGGAAGCCAAACTAGAACCTCCATACCACTGCACCTTAGCAGCATTTTTACTACTATTTTTTTTTATCGGTAAAAATTATTGACGAGTTGTCTTTAATCGGTATCATCCCTTAACGACTTTATATACACTTTGGTAATGACCATCTCGGTATCTTAAATCTTGATTAATTCAATGTTTTGAAGTAATCATACTTTATCTTCATCGACTTCAACATCCCAGGACGATTCAGCGCACTCATCTCCTTTTGATTCTTCCAGCTAAAATCTTAATTAATTGATAATTAGTACGTTTCCAACTAATTGTCGTTTATCCCCTCCCTTATTATTCAATTAGCGAATAATAATCTTTCGTGATAAGCTCAATGATAATGGCATCACCCTAAACCAATCAAGTTGAGTCTTCGGACATCACAAAAGTAATTAACTTTTGCTTAATATAATCCCATATCCTTTCTGGACCACAGGTTTAGCGTGTTTTTTCCCTAATCACAATTAAGTATTAGTTAATCTCTTTTGATAAACAATACCCACTAGAGATGTATATTATTGGTGAGCACTTTGGAGGTAATTTCTTTGGATATTTATGAGAAGCTATTCATAGTTTCATACTACTTGCGAGACAAATTCACATGGAGTCGCACGAGGAAATGTTTGATAGTTATTGAAACCTTAAAAACCGATTTACAAGGTTAGGGTTGTCGAATACTTACATACTTCATATATCCAGGACATAGCTAGCGAAGTTGTGCCGGAAATCTCCTTGAGTCTTCTTGTCAGTGGCATTGCCATTGAGGAGTCAGTGCATCCAAACTATGTATGTTAGCAAGTGGCAGATTTAAGGTGGTAACCAGGGAAAATATTCCTTTTCTGCTTGCTCTATAGTCTATATATCATTCTTTAACTTGTTCATGCATGAACCTGCTTTGTGCAGAACTTAGGTATATAACATTAAGTTATTCAAAACTCTAGCTAAAGATCAAAGTTGACAAACGAAATACAACTTAAAATACAGCAAAATAATTCAACTTTGCATATGCATGCTTTATAAATTTTAGCCAACTTGATCGTAATAATATATTTTTTTTTTTATTATATATTCAAGTAAATTGGTGTCATCACCTAATTATTACAAAATATTATAATGTTCAAATAAATAATTCAATAAAAAAATTATTCACAAATTAAGGAGTTGGTTTGTACTTTGAAAAAATATATTCCTTCAGGGGGAATGAAACCTATGTACAAGCTGTCTTATCGACTATAAACCCCATGACTTAGCCAATAGATTCGATGGGTGTTATGATCACTAACCAAAAGGAAGTTTTATTTTTTTAATTTGGATTAAATATCCTGATGTCATTAAGCCATACCAAAAACAAAATTACCTTTTTCGAGGTACCGATTAGTATTAATCCAAAACAACTACCGATTAAGTTCACCTATTTACACTACTCGAAAAGATATGGCCAAATTTTGTTGAGTATGGCTTAATGATGCGTGCTTAAATATAAGGATAAAAGATTTCATCAGCTAACTCTAAACTGTTTAGATACTTTAAGCTATAGAGAGCTATAATGCAGACTGGATCGTATATCTTAAGAAATTTAGTTTCATAATGGTTTCATTTGCTTAATTTAGCCTTTAGGTATTTTATAGTGATCTTTGTGCATGTGCAGCTTAGCCCTTGAAAATGAAAAAAAAAATATCCTCAAATATTTGGGATAGGAATACATCAAAATCTAAATTTTATATCAAGAACATACATTTACTGAATCTATGATTCAAAATTTCTCAGTAAACTATCATAGTCATTAAACTAGGTCCATTAAGGTAGCTAGTTTCCATGGACATAATCCATTAATTATTTCGGCTAAAATGCAGAAGGTAATTTTTCGTTTGCCAGGTTGTAGATTTTGTCTATAAAAATGTGTTAGGTTAGGTGATAGGGTGGCCGGATGCAATGGTTAGGCTTCCCGCCATTATGTAAGACGTTTACGCACATAGTACAACAATGAGATGAACAAGAATTTTGCTGGGTAACCCGAATCCATACTTCATCTGAAAATTCTGCCCCTTTAACGGAAATCTATAGAGCTTAAGTTGTTTGGTGGTGTAACAATCCACACCTAAAAGGTGTTTTATCTTGTGTGGATTTTAGACTTTTAGTACATTCCAAAGGACTAAATCCAAATTTTAGTATGTCGATCCAAAAGATGTCCAATGGGCTTAGATGTCCACCATTATGACCCAAAATTTGCCAAGTGAAATGAAATCAACATAGTGGTTTGAAATATGTGCCAAGTGCCAATTCTAAAACGTTGACATTGTAACCCAAACCTAGCCACATATTTCTCTAGAACCTGAAAATATCAAAAATGTTTAACATGGGTTGGAAAATCTCGAGCGAGACAAAGGTGGATCCCCTACTTTGGGAGGGTGGAGAGGGTCACCTTTATCTCACCGAGATTTCCCTTCAAAGAGAAATCTTTGGGAGGTTTCTCCTCGGTAGGTCTATTCTTTATTATTGTAAAATATTATATTTTTTCCCTTCTTATTATAAAGGTGGAATTTTGAATTTACTAGTCCGAGTCCTAATAGTCCTAATAGATAGACGGAATAATGTTTTCAA
>JAJJMA010074732.1:0-21654 GCA_023529015.1 Papaver nudicaule
TGAATGGCTTAATGCAATTCTTGTTAGAATTCATGGATCAAGAGAGAATTGTGAGAGAAAGAGATACCAAAAGTCTGATTTTTCTTATTGATTTCAATATCCATTACACAATACATTTATACACACAAAATTAACTTACATAACCGTACATAATTTGAATTGACAAACTAACTAACTAACTTAACATATCCTAATTTAACACCTTCCCTTAAACTGGACAATGCAAATTCCAGTTTACAGATGAACAAATTTGTATATTGATTGTACATACTCCAAGTAATTCCGACATCAATACTAACATTACTATCATCATAACAACTCCAAAATCATACTTGATTCAGCAGCAATATCTTCGGTCACTCATCATACTAACATCATTGTTTCACCATACTAACATCATCATCATATTGTCTTCAGGATCATCGCCATTGTTAGCCGCATCTTGCATGATTTCGACTAACCTAACATATTATGCAAACTATATTTGCATCTTCATCAATCATCATCACTTACATATCAACATAACTTACATACCTAACATATATATGCAGAAATCTGCATCTTCATCAATCATCATCATCATCATAAGAAACATCATCATCAACATAACTTACATACTAACATACTAACATACTAACATCATCAACATTCATCATCATAACATAACATCATCGTTAACACCAAACTCCACCAGAGAAGGTATACTTCATTCTCATCATACGAAACATCAGCATCATTCATCATCTTCATAATCATTGAAGATGATGAATGATTTGAATGGGGCCAAAATCAGCCAGGATATCTGGTCACATAACTGGGGAAAAAAATTTGATCTAGCATTGCTAGAGCAATTTTGATCTAGCATTGCTAGAGCCATTGAATCTACTAATTCAATGGTTGTGGTGGTTTTTAATGGAAATTCTATTTTTACCTTTAGAGTGAAAATCTCCACTGAAAACCTCCACCATTAGATTGGTTCATCCAATGACTCTGGCAATGCTAGATCGAAAATGCTATGGCAATATTAAATCAAAAATGCTCTAGCATTACTAGATCAAAATTCTTCTCCATAACTGGTTGTAATTATTTTAGTTGGTACTACAGTGTATCATGTCACGGAGTCATTGTTGACATGAGTCATGATAACCATTTCCAAGAGTGATATACTTTAACTGATTTATCTCTTTTGTTTAGAGTAAGCTGCATTATTGAAATGAGTTTTTACTTGTTATCAAGGTTATGCTGCTAGAAGTTGGCATTTACTAGAAAAGTTTTCAACGAGATAAACGATCGAGAGACCAGATGGTCCGTTGAAAAGATACATTTCATGTAGTGTTTTCGTTGCGGTAGGTTATCGCAGTAGATATGCCGGTCACATTTCATGGTGAGCCAAGAATAGGTATCAACCCCTTGGATGCAGTAAGGAAACTAAATCAACGACCCCAATTTACCCTAACTTAAACATATAGATCTATGTGCCTTATAAATAGAAAAGTTTTGCCCAGTTCTTTTTATCCCATCCTCCATCGCCTCAGCAGTGAAAGAAAAAAGGAAACCTAAAAATCTAACCAAAATCATGATTAGTTTCAACAATTTCAACAACAACAATATAAAGCATTTTGATTTTTCCTCTCCACATTTGGTTCTACTATTCTTCCAACTCCAAGAATTGAGTCCTCCGTAACTAGAGGACGATACAAGATCTGATGATGGAGGCTATGAAGGCTAGAGAGATTTGAAGATGTGTTTGCATATTGCATAGTTCTGCTGTGTGTATGATTGTTTTCCCTTTAAATCTCTATTCCATGCTATTTGTCATGTCCTGATTAAAGTTGTGGCTTTTAGGCCTTATTTTTATAAATGTATGAACTCTCTAGAAAGAGTCAATTGTTTCCTTCCTACTTTTGTACAATAAAAAAGAAATCAAACAATGCAAGGGAAAAATATAGTTTAGCAGAATTTTGAGGAAATGATGAAGCTATATGAGGAAGTTGTGGCATAGCTCTTATCCAGGTGAAGTGTTTGCATTTTGAATATTTATGTTAGCACTGTGCAACGTCTGGTGATTACACATTTATTTTAAATTCGTTTCAATTGTTCTTTTGGCCTTAAACTTGCGTTGGAATTTCTTTGCATAATTTTGAAATCATAATAATACCCCCTTTGATATGGAGAAGTTGTACTAGTACTGTTCTGAAGTTGTGAACACTTCGTATCATTTCAACGAATGATGCATTTTTTATGATTCTTCTCTGCTTTTAGAGTAAAGAGCATTACTGAAATGAGTTTGGTATTCTGCCAATTGTCTTGTGGGTGTCCTCTGATTGATCTCGAGGAGTTCCCACGAAGATTTTAGAAGCATGTAAAGAGTGGCTCGGCAGGAGATGTCAGATATGAAACTAATTGACTGCAAATGGAACGGCATAATACTGATGTAACTGGTAATTGGAGTAATTGATACAGGATCATAGGTAGAGGTGTAAAACGTGCCGGCACGGCACGGCACATGGCACACGAAGGCGTGCTTTTACGTGCCATGTGCCGTGCTGTGCTGTGCCAACAATTTTAACGTGCTGTGCCGTGCTGTGCTTTTTCAGTCAAAAGCAAAGCACGGCATGGCACACGGGCATGGCACACGAATAAGCGTGCTGTGCCGTGCCGTGCTGTGCTAGCACACTAAATTTACGTCATCCTAAAAAAATGTTTTTTAAATATTTAAATAACTTATAATCTTATAAATTATCAAGTTAATATTAATAAATTTTGAAAAAATTAATTAAAATTTTGTATTTAATATTATATATTGCATAATATACAACTTTATTAACAAAAAAAAAACATAAGTTGGATTTTATGTGATAACAATTGTATCGTTATTTGTTTTCTATCAAATGAACGTCAAATAGACACATTTACAACATCAATTACATTTCTAAATATTTTTTTTATCACTTAATAAAATTAGATATTATGTATTGTCATAAATTTAATCAAAATAACAAAAACATAATGGTAATAACTAGGTAGATTTCATTTTTGTGTGAAATACACATGTAATGTAGTGCACTGTGCCGTGCTTTACAAGTGCTGTGCCGTGCTTAGCCGTGCCACGTGCTGTGTTGTGCTGTGCCGCGTGCTGTGCTGTGCTTTATCGCGTGCTGTGCTGTGCCGCGTGCTTGTTCGTGCCGCGTGCTGTGCTGTGCCGTGCTGCCGATTAGTCAAGCACGGCACAGCACACTAAGCTAGCGTGCTGTGCCTGTGCTGTGCTTTGTCGCATGCCGTGCTGTGCTGTGCCCAAATTTTAGCGTGCTGTGCTGTGCCATTAACGTTCTGGCATGGCACACTTTACACCTCTAATCATAGGGCACATAGCCATAAAATGAAGCATTGGGCTCCCACGCCAATTAAATAAGATTGAAACTTGACGAATACCTTTTTTTTGCTGTCGTGAAATAGTTTGGGTTGACTCAGCACCAAGCTAGGTTGCAATGACGCGGACGTAGCTAGGTATGCAGATACGACGTGACGCAGATGCAGACACAACAAATCGTCAAAATCAACATGATGCAGAAAATCCCTAGATTCGCTAACTCGTTTTGTCGGTTGATTCAGCAAAGATATTTGTTCAAATTTTGGATCAGTAATATCGTTCGGTTAGTTCGCTTGAGCACCGGAACCGGAAATTTCGGCAAAATATCGTTCATCTCGGCTGACATCGACCACATTACTTGAGACTCAATTCTAGGCATCCAACCTTTTTCTCTTTTTTCAATAAAAAAATATTTACTATTTTCTCTCAATTAAATATGTTATGGTTGGGTTTGTTATGATTATGGGCTTATGGCTTTTGTGTGACTATAACATCTAAAATGCCTTCTCGTTGCCAAACAAACTATAGAGTCGTATAAGGAGGAAACTTCCTCAAAGGTCCTAGGTAGGCAGAATCTTACTTTTGGTTGTTGTTTTCTTGCACTCATTCATTCCTTGTCGTGCATCACCTGATCACCTACCAATCTCTCTACTCTTTAACTATAAAAATTCCCACTTCTCGTTACCTCTCTTCCATTCCATCCATCATAATCCACTTCTCATCATAATTGAGATTCCATTCATTTAAGCTTGCTAACTCAGCAGCTATTAATTACTTTGATCACCACATAATTAACATTAGTTAGAATAATTGTTTTCACATTGCAGTTTAACGTTTAAGCAAGGAATTGCAATCGAAGAAGATCAGCTAGCCATTTCTACACTCTAAGAAGGTACTTAAATTTTCTTTTCCATCTCTAGATAATTGAGTAGTATAGCTAATGTCTGTGATTATTTAGTTCTCTTTTGATAGAGTTTGTATTTGTTATCGGGCTATATGTCGTCATAATAATGAAGGAGATCAATTTTGAAATGCGATGAAGAAGATCATGGATCATATAAACAAACTTCATATCTTTGGAGGAGAATAAGACTTTAGTAAATTGGTATGAGAGGAATCGGAAAATTGGGGAAAATAGAAACACACCATAGCATCCCGTAATCTTTGGTGGCGTTTCTGTCCGACACCTCTACCATTTTCGTGCACCCGTTGCACCCAGTCTTAGGAGGCAATTCACGTGTGATCTTCTTCTTTTAAAGGCATAACATCATCACAAGAAGATACAATTTTGGTATCCTCGTTTGTTATGGATATGGTTAGATTGATCTTGCTGCTGATTTTTTGGATAATTTCTTTATTTATGGCTTTTTGACTTGAATGATTTTTAAGAGATTTGGTATCAGAAGGGAGGAAATTGGGATGTTTGTAACTTGTGATTTATCTTGTAAATTATAGTTCTTGGCTGGTCTTGAGTCTCCATGAAAGGAAGTACTTGCATCGGTACCACTCTAAAGTGATACTTAACCTGCTGGTTTCGTATAAGATCTCCACTCTAATAAATCAAATATATGGTGTAGTTGTACTTACTCTCCAAGTATATACATGGTGTGAAATTCATCCTAGAAAGTTTGTACATTGCATCATGCTTATTGTCATATACAATAATTGCTCGTTCTTGTCCTGCCGTGTCTCTTTTATCAGATTTTACATGAGCTTCATTTAACGAAAAATGCACCCTACTATTGATCTTGCAAGAGACAGGCCAACATAGGACCCCTCTCCCAGTACCATAAAGAGGGATCATTTGAAATGTATATTTTGTCACAGAGCCGGTTAATCATTTTAGTTGGTAGTAAATTTATTGATACGAGTCATGACTCATGATAACCATTTCAAGGAGTGGTGCACTTTAATGATTTTTCCCTATTTTTAGTGCATTATCAAATGTAAATGTACATGTATGCTGCTAGAAGTTGCCCTCAGCTTTTGGTAACCACATGCCTTCGAGTGTGATTCATAATTGGGATGCAAATTTCCCCTGATGTATTTTTGATTTCCTGGTGTAGTTACATGCTGCAGCTACTAAACATTTGTATATTTGTAAATTCTCCTTAATGAGATCTCTTTCTATTTAAAAAATAAATGACATCTGTTGAAGAAATTCATTTCATGTGTTGTTTTCGTTTCGGTAAATTGAGGGTCCTGTCCTGCCATCCGATTTTTGATGGCAGTGGATATGTCGATAAGATCTTACGGTCAGCTAAAGAATACATGTCAATAATGAATCTAAATCAACCACTACAACTAACCCTAACTTATCCCATCCTCCATTATATCTATAGCGATAGAAAGATGAAAGACCTAGAAAATCAACAAAAGTTGTAGATCTATTCTCTATGATTATCATCACAACCAAAATCATGTCTAGTTTAAACATCTTCGATAACAACAATTAATATAAAAGCATTATGAGAGAAATATTATTAGCACGGTGAATACAAACATCAAATCAAATTATATGGTTACACAAAAGGAGAAAATCATATTCAAGAGTTGTTGTTAAACACATAACAAATGCATATTCAAAAGTAAAACAACGACAGATTAAATGAAGAAGAATTATTACACAATAGGAGAAAATCATGGAAATTCATTGCCCAATCAACTTTATTCATTCATGTTACATAAACTGATTCAAGCATTTCGGAACAAGACATTCTGTAATGCTAGTTTTTCTACCCCAATTCATCCAACAAGAATATTCATCAAACAACAGAGGTTCTTTTTCCAACCACAGAAACTTCCAATAAATGAATACCCAGACCCCTTCTGATGACAGAGATCCCTGGGGAAATACTTTAGAGAGGAAAGCTTATGTGTTTAAATGTGATCAATTCCAAATTTCAGTTTTTCAAGAATTTCGACATCAGAGCAGATCTACAAAAGAGAGTTAGAGGTTGAGACGGCAAGTTTTTTGTGTTGTGATGAATGTATGAGATGGAGAGGTATTCCTAGGTTTATATAGAAGTCATCTTGCTAAAACCCTAAGAAGTAAGACCTGACTGACCATGCCAAAGCCCAGTACTAACTACTCGTATAACTTAGCCCAGTAAGTTCATTTACATCTTCCTGACCAATGCGCTTGAACTCTGAAGAAATGACATATTTTCACCTTACCGGCTGGTCTTTGAACTCAAAAATGTCGGTATTATTTCTCCTAAAAAAACTGTCGGTATTAGCTTAACAGTATAAAGATAAACCACTAGCACCATATGTACAATTGGTTGTTGCTCTCATCCATCCATTCATTCCTTGTAATTTACTGACTCACCTACCACTCTCTCCATTACAGTCCACTTTTTAGCTATAAAAACCCCCCTCTACTCATTACCTCTCTTCCATCCATCCATCCACCCATCATCTCTGCATTTCCCAATCATTACCTCTTAGAATGGGATAATGAAACAAAGGAAGCAACAAATAACCATGTGTGTGGTATTAATCTTGATAAATTGGTATGAGCGGGCTCAGAAAATACAGGAGAAACACAGAAAAGTGGAGCTCTGGGTTACATATTCTGGGTCACATGTTCTCATTTTCTAAGCTCAAGTGACTTCTAAAGGTTATTCTCCACTTTTAACACTTTTTAATCCCCTTTTCCCTTTGAAAGAATTACCTGACTTCAGTTTTGCATGTTAAATTCTGATTCTAATATTAGTTTGTTTTTCTTCGGCAGTTAATAGCAGTGACAGTTACATCGATCACGGATCACCTCAAGATCAGTTAAGAGGAAGCAGGGCTTTCTTCCAAAAACTTTTGGTGAGACTCAAAGAAGCTTAATTTGCAGTGCAAGTCAACAATAGGAGAGGAGCTGATGTGCCGAGGGCCTAGTCCTCCACCCGAAACAAACTCAATTAAAGCATTCCAGAAGGAAGATGGCAGGAGGAAGAGTGGGATGGAACGGAACACACGTATAATGTCAAGTGGAATGGTGAAATTACTGCTGAGGATATGGAGGCGTTTAGGATGAACAAAGTCGGTCCATCACGATAACCTGATGAATTAGGATCTTTTCAACCGCAGATCGATCGATTCAGACAGTGTGAGAACTCGTACAATCTACATCAGTAACTACAGTGCTAATTTAAGCACTCAGCCTGTTGAATTCATAGCAAATTGATTGTAGTTGTAGTTATTCTCCAAATATATATATGGTGTGAAATTCATCCTAGAAAGTTTGTGCATTGCATGTTTGTAGTGATCTAATTGAGGGTCTAAAGCAATCAGGAACTTGAATGAATGGCAACAGTGAGAAGCTTGCATTACTATAGTTTTCACTGATCCAAAGATTGTGACAATCATAACAAAGTTATAACACCGTGAAACAGTTATCTCTCGTTTGCATCCTCTTGGTCACCTTTCAATTTCAGTATAGCCTATAGGATTATTATCACCAGCACTAATATTATGTGATAGATGTAAATTTCACCAATCACTCTCGGAGTTTTCTACCGTTCGTCGTGTAAAACCATGGTATATATAGTCATGTGAATACATTTGTATGCAGTATAGGCACAACCCCACAAGTTCACTTGGCGAAAAACATCCAACCCTTCGGAAACCTTTCAGGTGCAAGAAACACATAATCGTAGCCGTCCAAAACAGATATCCCGGTCAAACTTCATGGTCAGCTAAGGAATGCGTATAAACCCTTGAATCAAAAAAATAAAGAGAGAATCAACGATTGGAATCAACCCTAATGAACACTGGTAGATCTGTGTGTCTTATAAATAGGAAAGTTGTGCCTTATTTTCTCAACCCTCCTCCCTTGTCTTCATAGAGAAAGAAAGAAAAAAAACCCTAAAACTTTACAACGGCTGCAGATCTGTCAATGATTATCTTCAGCACAACAAAATCATGACCGATCTAAACATCATCAACACCAATGGTATACCGCAATATGAATTTTCTTCTCAAGATAGTAAAATTCACTATAATAAATGAGTAATCGCCTGCCTAGCAGCTCTTCGTGAGAAAAGGGGGTTCTGGCTTCTAGGAAACTGGTTTGCATATTTTACTTTCAAAATGGGAATACGAGGATGAAAAACAATTTTGTGGCCACGAAGACCAGTGACATTGTGGATGTTTGCATTTTGATTACTTGCAATGTGTTATTACTAAAATTGGTTTAATGTTTATTTTTCCCTTTACTATCTGTCTTTCTTTGTGTGAACCAAATTAAGATCTGTATGCCTTAAATTTCTTTAAGATCTTCAATTTCCTTTCCCCTGTTTTGTTAATTGTTAATAATATCATGAAATCAGACCTCCCCGAGTAGTGCATAGCAATCAAGAACATATTTTCGGTTGGTAATTGTCTGCTTAGGTTATTATTTATCGGTTTTAAGTGTTGATGTTTTTTGGTGGTTGGTGGTTTTGGGGAAAGTTCAGGTGTTATGTTGGTGGATTTTGGGAAAAGTTCAGGTTGTTTTGGGGATTTTGGTAAGGTTGAGAGAGGAGTATTCAGGGACCAAGTAAAAAGAAGAGGATGCTGGACTGGAAGATCATGAAGTAAGGGCTGCCGTTGTGGCTTATCTCTTATATGTCATCGATGTTTGTGTATTCCCTTCGTCTGCCGTTAACAGGGTGAACGCCAATTACATCCAGTTATTACATCTTTTGGATGAGGTGAACGAGTATTCGTGGGGAACAACCATAGTGTCACACGTGAACACGGCGCTGAGAAAGTATCCCATCATAAAACTGCTCAATTCAATTGCAACACGTCTCTGCTGCAGGTAATATATGGCTTTTGGTGTTTTAAGTTCCTACCTATTCCGTAATATGTATATATATATATATATGGACTGCTGTTTATGTGTAGTTGATGTTCTTCACAGGTGTGGATATATGAACACTTTCCGAAACTGATGGCATGCAGGGCATAAGAGGTGGAAGGATCTGCTAAAGGAAGGGCAATGAGAACCAGATCAACCAAGTGGCAAGACGTACATCTTCACGCGGGATCAGCTGAAGGGTAAGAAGAATTGATACCTTTTTGTTCGCCATAGATTGAACACCATGGAGGCACAAGAGGTGGTTTTTGACCCATACAGGGAGGATAGGATTAAGGATACAAGTTGTTAGGGTTTAACAAAGTTGGGATAAACTACATTGACTTCTTGTTATACAACTCGATAAGTATACAGAACTAACTTGAGATTTCCTCATTGACCTAAGCTAACTTATAGGGATAACACACATGAAATATCTAAGCTAACTTCTATCTCGCTAATTTACAGGGATGCGTATATACACACAGCAGTAGTTGTTGTGGTTGCTGTTGGCTGAGCTGTTTGTGGTGCACGCTTGCTAGTGTACTTGCTTGAGCCATGAATGAGCCAATATACCCGTAATAATATCATAGAAAACCACTTGACCATTATTTGTTCCAGCAGCCACTGTCCAACCATCATCTCTAAATGCCAAAGATGAGAAAGGCGCCTCATATGACATAAAAATTGGGGGTGTTTCAGCCCCACAATCATATGTATACAATTTTTTGTCGAGACCCACAGTAGCAATTATCTAGCATAAAATAAAAGAAAAACAAGGGATTAGCTAAACTGAATTAAACCATTTAGAGTTTGAAATACAGGGCATGAACAGCAAACTTTGTCAAGATTCTGTTTCCATGGTCAGTGAATAACCAAAGAGATATTAAACTCTATGGTAAAAAGAATGGCACCTTATCAAGAAATTTAGCACCGTATTACCCACTGATGCATGCCCAACGGTATGGTCCGTCAAAATGAACCCCTAGCTTCCCAAATCTAAAGGATATGATAATTAACACTTGGAATGCTTGTCAAGGAAGGCATGTGTTCACAAATACTCCTAAATCAAGTTAATCAAAACCCGACATTAATACACCATTAAAAGTTATTCATTTGTAAAGACCTATCTAGGGCAAATTTTGAGTTTAAATTTATCTACAATAGCATTGTTTATTCAGTTTTCCGGTGGAACGGCGATAATTGGAGCACTCACAGTCAACAACATCATGAGTTTCACCTAGAAATCTTTGGTGTTCCATATCAGTTCTGGACACTAGATGTCATACATGCTATTGGAGGGATTTGTGGTGAAGTTTTACTTGTTGATCCAGCAACGCTAAGGCTTCATGATCTAAGAGCTATACACATCAAGGTGAGAAACTTCAACGACATTAACTCTATCCCTAGAGTTGTCAGAATTTACGCCGGAAAGAAGATGTTTCTGGCTTATGTTGCAGTGACCGGCAAGTCCACACAGATTGACCAAAACTTTCTTATCATACCTCCGAAAGATTTGGATTTTCAAATCTCAAATTTGAAAAGATCCTCAGATGCGCCAGATGTGGTGGACTTGAATACAAGAAAGAAAAGAAAGTTTCTCCCTAAAACTAGGGAGATATCTTTGAATGAAGAAAATTCGGCTATTAATAATGAAAGTCGAGTTGTTGCTTCTGAGAAGATTTGAAAGTCGAAAAATAATTTTTCTTGTCATTAGGGTTCTAAAAAGAACAAGTCAAAGAGGAAGAAACCAAGGAGAAAACGTGTGAAACAAATATGGCGGAAAATTGAAAAGAATACAAATGCATAAACAACACACGTAAATTACCTTGATGATGGGGTTGTCGACATGGATGTTGACGAGGCAAATGACATGGCAATTATTACACCGGCTTTCAGAGTTTATGTTGACGATGGCTATTCTCTGGAACCTGATAACCCAGACCTAATCCCGGCAAACACAGATACCACACCCCCACCATCAAATACACCATATTCTCCACCTACAACATCAACTTCAATTTCATATATCCCTACATCCCAACCTATACCTATCTCCGCAACACAACCCTCTCCACCACCAAACTTACCTTTTCACAACCCAACCTTTATAAATTCAACCCCGCCTATCTTACCCACACCTGTTCAACTGCAATTCACCCCACACTCCACCAACTACCATCCAATCAACCCAATTGATCGCATTCAACAATCTTCAATTCACTTCAATCTAAAAACCAGAAACAAGCAAAGCAATGTGCACCTACATGTTCCGTTATGGGTTATCAATGAAGTAAATAGGTTGTTTGACATGGGATTTACTTTGGGCGTCAGCTTTTTGTCTATGCCTAACCACTCAAACAAATTTTTAATCTCTAAGGTGTCAAACAATGGACCTGTTATAAAGCCCGTGCCTATAGTGCCTGTTAAGAAAACTGTTCACAAGGATTTTGCTGTACAATCTCTTGTGATATTGAATGATATTGAGGATATTTCAATTCATGAGCCTAAAGATAGTGCACCGCCGTTAATGGGTCTGGAAGAATCATTCTTTGTGGATGTCGAAGAGAGTTCAGAGAGTTCAGGATCTTCCTCTTGTAACACTCCAACATATCCCCCTGGCTTCGAGCCGACTGCAGAGGTCACTACTGATGATGTTAATTCAGCCTCACACCTAGAAGATATGCAGCCAATCATACCAGCTAAACTTAAGAATGAATGCCGACGACTTGGCATCTCAATAGAGGCGATTAGCAGTATTTCACCTAAACAAAGAAGAGCATCTGCTGCTAGGGTTCATCGCTATATAAAATGAGTCTTAAGATTTTTTCCTGGAATGTTAGAGGTCTAAACTCTAGCAATAGAAGAACGGTGGTTCATAAAATGCTGCAACTGACTAAGGCACCAATTGTAATGTTACAAGAGACTAAGATGATGCACTGCAGTGCTTTTGATATTAAGCAATTTTGCGGTTTCAAGAATGTAGGATGGACGCTACAACAATCTTATGGGAGTTCAGGTGGTATGATTATTTTGTGGGACAAAGACTTTGTGGAAGTCACTGATTCTTTGGTGGGAGAATATACCCTGTCTATAACTTGTGTTAATAAGCAAGATAACTTTAAGTGGGTTTTGACTAATGTATATGGTCCAAACAACCCAGTGAACAGGGCTGAATTGTGGGTGGAACTTGACAATGTCCGCCAATACTCGGACTTGCCTTGGTGCATCGGAGGTGATTTTAACACAATCAAGAAGATGGATGAGAAAAAGAATTGCAAAAAAATCACCAAAAGCATGAAGAAGTTCACTAAATTCATTAGTGACAATGATCTTATTGATCTACCTCTCAAGGGTGCAAGATATACATGGTCCAACGGTCAATCTAATCCTGTTATGTGTAGACTTGATAGGTTTCTCATCTCTCCCTCCTTTGAAGCTCATTATCCATTCGTTTCCCAATTAGCAAAAGCCAGGCCAACTTCTGATCATATTCTGTTACTCCTTGACATCTCTGACCCCTCTTGGGGACCCAGTCCTTTTAGGTTTGAGGTAATGTGGTTTTTGGAGAATGGTTTCACAAAAATGCTTGAAGAATGGTGGTTATCTTTTTGTTTTGCAGGTACACCAAGCACTGCTCTTTGGCTCAAACTGAATGCTCTCAAAGAACTACTAAAGGTGTGGAACAAGGAAGTATTTGGGCGCACCAACAAAAAGTTGAATGATATTCTTTCAGAAATCCAACTTATTGACAATATGGCAGAAGACAACATTTTAGCACCAGAAGTCATAGCGGAGAAGATAAAGTATAAAACAGAATTTGAGAAGATCTCCCAAATGGATGAAACTGCTTGGAAGATCAAATCCAAAACCAAATGGCTGCAAGAAGGAGATAGAAACACTCATTTCTTTATCAGTAATGCAACTGCAAGAAGAAGGCATAATAGAATAAAGCAGTTATACATTGGTGGAGAACTGGTTTCAAACAGAAATATACTGCAAAAGCATATTGTCAACTACTATCAGAATTTGTTCTCAGAGGAGGAGCTTATTAGACCTGTACTTGAAGGTATTGAGTTTGATTCTATTAATGTTATCGAGTCTTACATTTTGGATGCAGATTTCACCGAAGATGAAGTTATCCTTGCAATCAAAGAACTTGGTCATGATAAAGCACCGGGTCCAGATGGGTTCCCAATCATGTTCTTTCTCAAATGTTGGCATTTTCTTAAGGACGATATCATGAATACTGTGCATGAATTCTGTTCAACGGGTAGAATAGATGCTAAGCATAATTCTACTTTCATTACTCTTGTACCAAAGAAAGATCACATTGAGACTATTAAGGATTGCAGGCCTATATGTCTCTTAACTAGTGTCTACAAGATTATAGCCAAGGTTCTTGCAACAAGGCTAAAACTAGTTATGGACAAATTGATTTCTCCTGTTCAGTGTGCATATATAGAGGGGAGGCAGATTATTGATGGTACTCTCATAGCCAATGAGCTTGTGGACTCTAGGCTAAGGTCAAATATACCTGGTGTGATTTGCAAAATTGATCTTGAGAAAGCTTTTGATAGGATCAGTTGGAGTTACCTTGAGTTCATGCTACAACAAATGGGTTTCAGTAGAAGATGGTGCAACTGGCTCAGGTTTTGTTACTCAACTTCTACTTTTTCTGTTTTAATCAATGGCTCTGCATTTGGATATTTCAGAAGTTCTAGTGGTGTAAGGCAGGGTTGTCCTATTTCTCCATTATTATTTAACATTGCAATGGAGGGGTTCTCTAGGTACATGGATAGAGCTGCAAATCTTCACCTTTTCAGTGGTTTCTCTGTTAATCCAACAAGCATGGTGATTAACCATTTGCATTATGCAGATGACACAATCTTCTTTGTGGATAATAGTAAGGAAGAGCTCCACAATCTATTTTCTGCACTTCATTGTTTTGAATTCATTTCAGGCCTAAAAGTCAACACTTTAAAGACTAGACTTGTGGCAATTGGTGATGTGCCAGAACTTGAAATATGGGCTGCAGAATTGGGGTGTACTACTGATTCTTTACCTTTTAAGTACCTAGGTATGCCACTTGGAGCCAAATCAAATTCGAAGCATATTTGGGATCCTATCATTGAAAAATTTGATGAACGGCTCTCATCTTGGAGACAATGCAGTCTTTCTAAAGGGGGTAAATTGGCTCTTCTCAAGTGCATTCTTACTTCACTGCCTATGTACTTTTTCTCTCTTTTTAAAGCACCTATATCTGTCATTGAAAACCTTGAAAAGAAAATGAGGAAGTTTCTTTGGGAAAAAGGAGAAAATGGTTCTAATATTTCTCATCTTATCAATTGGGAGTTAGTGTTATCTTCAAAAGAAAGAGGGGGATTAGGTGTTTGCAACTTAAGAGTTATGAACTTAGCAATGCTTGCTAAATGGTGTTGGAGATTTGGAGTTGAAAAAAACAGACTTTGGTATACAATCATCACAGATAAGTATGGCAGTGAGTTCTCTTACTGGGTACCTAATGAAGTTGAAGAAACATATGGTGTGTCGTGCTGGAGAGCAATAGCAAGCACAGCTCCTTTGGTGAGCGAAAACTGCAACATACTCATTCACTCTGGCACCCGTACCACATTCTGGAATGATATATGGTCTGGTAATATCTCATTGGCAGTTGCTTACCCGGCTCTATACAGACTAGTCAGAAACAAGAACATAACGATTGCCGACATGGTTACTTCTGAAGGCAATTGGTGTTTTGATTTCAGAAGATTCTTAAACAATCAAGAAGCTGACCTCTATGCAGCAATGATCATGCGAATTGGAGATACTCCTACAGCTTTGGACAGTGTACAAGATACAAGGAGATGGACACTCGACAGTTCAGGTACTTTCACAGTAAAGTCTTTATATTCCAAGTTGATTAGTGAACATGGTGTGGACAATTTTCCGTATACTTTCATCTGGAAGAAGCCTATACCCCCTAAGGTAAACTTCACTGTGTGGTGTGGAGTGCACGGCAAACTTAATACGATTGACAGACTTAATCGAAAAGGTATGGAGCTGTATGATTCTTGTGTCATGTGTGGGGGAGAATTTGAAACACATGACCATCTGTTCTTACAATGCAAGGTGGCAACAAAGATTTGGAGTGAAGTAGCGCCTGGTGGTGGTTGGTCTTGGGCATTTCCTAGCAGCCTAAGCATGCTTGCACACTGCTGGCCACAGAGAGTTTTTTCTAGTGCGGGCAATTACATATGGGACCTTATCCCAGCAGCTATAATCTGGACGCTGTGGACTGAAAGAAACCTCAGGATTTTCGAACAGAACTATAACTTTAGAACTGATATGGATTTGGTGATTGAAGTTAAGTCGCTTGTCTTGAATTGAGCAGCTGCATCAGGCAACAGAGTGCACCTGAACTTCACCAGTTCGGTGTTTAATGACTGGGCAACAATCTTTATGTAATCTAGTTTCCATTTTCCATTTTTTCCTTTCTACCTCTTGTAGATGCGATGTAAATTCTGCTCTTCTAATAATATGTTCTCTTCCGATCAAAAAAAAAAAAAAAAAATGGAATCAAATACATTTGTTTAGAGAAAGAATTTTAAACATTCGGAAAAATGAAATGGTTCAGGCCTTTTGACGAACAGTTGATGTGCGTCATGTTGGTGGTCGAGATGTAACTTCAATGTGTTCCTCTAACCATGTTTCAACTCCTTCCCTGCACAATTTAATAATTCAATAACAAACCCTTCATTCCATTGCAGACTCTAAAAACCTTCGTCACTTCATTCCATCCACCATCCTATTACTTGTATTCAGTCACAAATCCAGTCCAAATTTCTAACCAGTGGGTACCCAAATTATGATTCTTTCTTGTCTTCGAAAATGTATCTTAACTTAACCTTGATAATCAACCATCGCATCATGGCTAGTGGTAACGCAAACTGCTAACCCCACTAATTGTGTTGTCTTGTCCTCGAAGTCTCTCCAAGTATCGGCATTATCCTTGATCACCGGAGAGGCTTGGTTCTGTTGCCGGTCTTTGAGAAGAAAAGAAATGGAAGTAATGGTGAGATGAATACATTTCACACACAGATGTCTGACGTGGATCTAATCAATTAGATGAATTTCCAATCACGTCTTATAGAACAATACCAAACTTTAGCCGTCTTATAGAACCTATTGATGTGTTCTATGGTCTTATAGACCATAAATGTGTTGACAAAAAGACTTCGAATCATTTCGAAAGAATCATCTAGTACCTCCCTCGTGTATCAAGTACGATCCTAACTGTCCATTACTTTCACAATGGTCAGCCATTATGGTCAGTTAGTTAACACGCATAAGCCGTTGGATCCATTGTAAGACCTAATTAGACGATCTATATAAGAATTGGCTTCAATGGAAGAAAGAAACCCTAACATGAATTCTATCCTTCTGCTTCTTAGATCTCCTGAACCCTAAACCTTGTGAATCATTGAAGAACATCATCTATCACGATCTTCAGCTCTATCAACAACAACAACAACGACAACTTCTCGCATTATGATATTTCCTCTCAAAATCTTATTGATATACCACATCACTCTCTGTCATTTCTCTTTCAGATAATAGGAAGGATGCTACATTCCTAAAAGACATAATTGAAAGGACCACATAAGTAATTACAGAAGCCACGAGGGTAGACATCAAACTGATGAGTGGTCTAGAGAAGCGGCCAATTATATATGATGCATGCAGTTCTGTCTTTTACCTTTATTATGGGCACATGTATGAGTGGATTCAGAAGATAAAATTACTAAAGTTGAGTTTTAAGTTCCCGATCGGTCACCGGAGGCTTAAAAGCCTGAAAAGGCTCTGAAACAAGATCAAGAGGCAATTTGATGGGTGATACAGCAATTTGATCTACAAACTAAGAGAAAACTGCTGGGATTTCAAGAGAGATCTGAATGAATAAACTACTAAATCTTTTCCACTAAGAAAATTTGGTGCAATTGTTTTTACCGTATAATGTTTTAGATTTAAAAATGTTTTGTTAAGAAGTCTTCGTTTCCATTTATGTATCACCTAATGCTCTATTCCTTGAGGAAATTGAGATGTCTCTGATTTTTGTTTTGTTTTTTAAATGGTTAAGTGGTTAGTTTCTATTCAGATCTTTATTAATTATTTTCAAAAAAAAAAAATCTTTATTATTTTTTTTTATTGGCAAAAGTTATATATAGAAAGCCAACCAAAAGTAGGAAGAAGATACAAAGAAGAAAGTTCTCCCAAGACAACTGATAAACCCCAAGATAATGAAAAGAAAACCCACCATAGCTAGGGGAACAAGCACCTGTAGCTTACAAAAACTAAAAATAGCTATCCCAATCATACATATAATTTGATCCGCAGTGACTCCTTTAAAGGACTCTATATTCACACAGTTTGATTTGAATAACAAAATGGTCTTTGGTAATCGATTTACAATTGAAGGGAATGTCATATCTCGCTTTCCAGACACACCACGATATAGCCGCCGGCAGTCTGCTCCACAATGAATTGCCCATTGAAGAAAGTCCTCTTCTTTCTCTCTGTTGCAATATACCTTTTGGAGGATTCCAGTTTGGTTTGCAACAGTCAGTGAAATGTTTCCAGATGAGGTTGTAGAAGTTACAATGAAGAATTAAATGAGAAGTGGATTCACTTTCCATTGCACAAAAATAACAAGCATCTGTTACCCATAACCCTTGTTTCACAAGACGGTCTAAAGATGTGGCAACTTCTTATGAAAAACCAGCCAAAGAAACAAGCAAATTTTATATGGCCATTTGTTTGACCAGATTCTAATACTAGTAGCAGAAAGAAGGTTCTCTTGGGTGATCAACGAATAGCAAGATTTAACTGAAAACATACCTCAATTAGTATGCGTCCAGATCACCATGTCCTCGCCTTGTTCTTTAATAAGTCTTAAGATGCAATAATTGTTGAAGGTAGATCTGATCGGCCTTTTTTATGGTGAACATTTTAGCCACTTGATGACTTGAATCGCAGCAAGAGTAAAGTGATTCTAAATCAATATGCTAATCTAAATTGGTCAGTCAATTTATGAGAGTGTTAACTGTGAGATTTATAATGTAACAGAATCCGAATGCTAATTTCTTCAAAGAGTAGTATTCTAAAACTGAGCCATTCTGCGTAGTACTCGGTAATCAATTGGAATTGGGTCTGTTTCAGTTGTTAGTTAGACATTTCGTTTCTCCCATGGTCAAATAAACAAGTCTCTCATACTACTTAAACATTTCTTCCCAAATTTTCTTTTAAATGATTCTTTGACCTTCTTGGATGGGAGAAGTGGTTGCTTTCCTATGCGCCAAATCAGTTCCCATGTTGCAACGGAGGAATACGCGAGAGAACCAAACAGACTCTTTAACTTTTGTACCATTGATGATGCCAAGTCGGGAATTAATCAACTATTAATCTGGCTCTTGAGATGGCAATCCGAATGAGGGTCTTTCACATCAAAACCAATCCCGGCCAGTCCTTTTCATTGTACTTTTGACACCAGTTTTCGGGTGGAACGCGAAGACCTCCATTGTTTACCTTGGATTAATGTATGCATTTATTTACAATTATAAGCTATAGCTGAGAGACACACAGAGAGAAGAATGCGAATTTGAAGCCACATATCAGACAGGCGTCTTATTGACGAGCTCGCTAGAATGGGAATGAATGAATCTATCGTGAAGATTTTTCTTCCTCAATTCTTACTTGTTTTATGTTTCCATTGATTAAAGGCTGCTATTACCAAAAACCCTGAATTGTACCATCAGTTTAAGAAGTCGGTCTTCTTCAAGTCATATTTGTTTTACTTGTGCCATCCAGAAACGACATCATTATATTGCACTGCACATGAACTTGTCTTCAATGTTCATAATCAGACACAAACGTGTTGTTCTTCATAACACTATAAGCGGGAAAAAGTGGTTGCATTAGGGGATAAGGGGGCAACAGATTACGCTGCTACATCTAGAGCCGCGGATAAGAATAGTGCCATTTATTTGCACCCCAACCCTTAAACTGCCAATCACAAAGTATTGCTTCTCGTTGGCTTCTCAATTCAATTTCCATCAATCCTTGTAATACTCCATCAAAGTACAATCCAACCGTCACTTTGCTTATGTACGAAACACGATCCACATTAACCAGCCCTTGGATCAGATAGTAGAAACACAAATAGACGATCCACATTAACCCTAAATTTAACAGGTTTTTATAAAAGGTGGCTTCGGATCCCAATTTTTTGTTAATAGTTCATAGTGGTGAGCCGCCGCTAACATTACTTCTTCTTCTCTTTAGATCTTTAGAACCCTAATCTTACATAATGGTGGCAAAAACGGCAACTCTATCATCTTCCACGATCTTCAATAACTTCTTGCATTATGATTTTCTTCTCTCGAACATTTATTGTAATTATGGGAGCTCTTGGCTCAGACATCTACTCCGTCAAATCACTGTTTAGTTTTTTCAAGAAATATGAAATTTGGTTCAAGCAATTCTTTCTATCATAATTTTTTATATCTGAATGTTCCATATGTTAAAAGAAGAAAATGAAAACAAGTTATAATTATAATTTTATGTTTACTTGTGGATTCATTAATCTGAGATATACAAGAATTATCAATTAGAGTACTACTTTTTTTTTTGTGTGATTAGGCTGTTAATAATTGATGCTCATGGTGCGTTTGCTTTTTTAATGCATAGTGTTTTGATTCAGTTAACAACTTAGACAAAGATTGATGCATTTCAGAACTTATAGTGCACAGAACACATTGCTAGGATACTAAGAGCAACCACACCCATGGAGGTGCCAAGCCCCAAATCCCATACCCAAATATAGGATATAGGTTTGGCATTTTGCCCAAAATCTGCACCCATTAACCAAACCCAAAGCTTAAACGTATTTATAATTGTCGTGCATATAATCGCGTTAATATTAATACCGCTACGAATGAATACGTAAATATTGATTACGTGATTTTAACGAGATTATAAATATCGTTTTGGTATTCACGGGAATTATATTTATGTATACACTATAACGGTATTATAAAGTTCGTAGAAACTTGTCGTGGTTTTATTATTTACGTATTTGAAAACGTTATTAATATTAACGTAAATATAAAATACGTTAGAATGTTAACGTGTTTATAAATCTCGTTTTAAATTACGTAAGTATTAAAACCGTTTTGAGATAACGAGTTTTATAACTTCGTATTCATTTTTAACGTCATTCAAATTTACGTTTGACCTAGGAACGATATTATAATTTACGTTTACGCTCTCGCGAATTTATAAATATCGTTTCTCGCAGAAAATCCAAACCCAAATTTGGAAGCCAATTTTGGAGCGAAATTTTGGCTTTTTTCGGTTTGGCACAAATCTTTCAACACCATTGTGTGGAATCCAAACCCATATTTGGAACTATAGGGCCATGGGTGTGGTTGCTCTAAGTATGTGCTTATCATATTAACAAGTACATTTGTTACATTGTTAGGATTTGTCGGTGCATTTTGTAAATAGATACAGGATTTAGTACTATGCAATTTCGTTGTTTATTTCTTATGCCTAGCAAACAAGTGAAAATTGAAGGATCCTAGACCTGATTGTACAAAACGGATTTTAACTAACCAATTTTGTTGCATTATAACTGACCAGATTAGAGTAGCTTAATAAAGAGGCTTAAAGTTGAATTACTTGCTTTTGCTGCGATTCAAGTGTGGAATCGCCAATTGACTCAAATATTCACCATAACAAGACTGATCAGATCTACTCTTACCAATTGTTTTTCCATTGTAGGTTCAGACTTATTAAAGAAATTGAACAGAAAAACAAACAAATTCCTCATTTCAATAACAATAAAAAATTAGATACATTTCCTTTTGAGAAACACAACTGAAAACGTAAGAACATTTCTTGTTGTAGTAAACTTGCACAACATCATCAGTACCCTCCCAATTTTTAGCTTGCTCTCGTGAGGGATTCATCCATTACACAGATTAAAATTATACATATCACCAATTGAAGTTGTTGAGGGAGAGGAGTCTGGGAGACGTCGTTGGTTGCGATTCTGATTTAACAGTAAGAGTTTGAGAGACGATATCATAACGCGAGATGTTGTTCAAGATCATGAAGAATAAAATTGGACTTCGCCTCTGCATTCCTGAAATGACTCTACCGTCTTGCGATGTAATTTTATCTCCATGATAACAGAAACGCTCCTCAAAATTAAAACGATGAGAAGAAATATCATAATGCGATACACTATGTAGTGTCTGTAATCTTTCAAGGATTCCCAAAATTGCATACATGAAAACAACGCATTTGATTAGATCTTTGAGTTTTTCCGCCGCCTCAGTTTCACTCTTTAACTTTTCTCATTTCCTCAGAACATAAACTGTATTTCTAG
>JAJJMA010074740.1:591-14811 GCA_023529015.1 Papaver nudicaule
GTCAAAGTCAACCGTTGACCGGAGTCGGTCAAAGTCAGTTGCTGGTCCAGGAGGATCGAAATCAACTGTTGACCGAATTTGGTCAAAGTCAACCGTCGGTCAAAGTTGGTCAAAGTCAACTATCGGTCAAAGCCAAAGTCAACTGTCAGTCAAGTCAACTATTCCGTACAGACTGGGCCAGAACCACTGTTGGAGAGCTAGAGGAAGGTTCCAGAAGTTTCCAGAAGCCTTGCTGCCCAAGATACTTGCAGAGTCAGAATTAGGGTAGAATACATATTTTGTAACTGTATATATAGAGGGGACATAAACCCAGAAAAGGGATCCCAATTCCTCCACACAGAAATCAGCCACAAGATGGCAACCCTAGAAATCTGTCCCCTCCTCTCCAAAACCCTAAATTTATTGTATCCTGATAATCAATAAAATATCGCTCCCCAAGGGGATTCACCCGTGGATGTAGGCACAACAGTGTCGAACCACGTAAAATCTGTGTCTTATTTATTTTCATGTTTATACATGTTTTACATCATCACCAGCTATGTTCGTGTTTTGTATGAGAATTTATACTCCCGTACAAACACAAAGTCCAAACATTTTCTCTTGCAAGCTTTTATTAAAACATAGTTAAGACAGATGCATCTAAATTAACGGCCATAGATGCATCAAAATTTATGGTCATAGATGGATAACAATTAACGGCCATAAATTCATCAAATTGAACGACCTTAGATGCATTTAAATTGACGGTCGAAAATCCATCGAATAAGATAAAATGGTAATAATTGAACAACTGAGGTTCCATCACTCTAATAAAATTGAACAGCCCAGAGTAGAACACGTGGAAGGTGGGGGACACATCATGTTTGACGGCTGAGAATCCATCATTTATCCTCGAAATTCATTCAAGATGAACGGTACCCACAACTACACGTGGATGGTGGTAGATCAAATATTAACGGTATCCATGGTTACACGTGGATGGTGATAGATCAAATATTAACAGTATCCATGGTTACACGTGGATGGTGATAGATCAAATATGAACGGTTAGAGATGCACCAGAGATTGCACTCGATCGCGTGGCTATATAAACACTTTGCGTGTCTTAAGTACATCAATATCCACATGAGAAGCAATTTCACGAGGCTTAAGGTAAGCAACAACCACATGAGAAGCAAGTTCACGAGTCTTAAGTGTAGCAACAGCCACATGACTTTGAACAACACTTGGAAAAAACTTTGGCACCATGGTGGCTTTGTCACTTGAATTATAGCCGAATGGCTACACGAAGCTTCGCGTGGCGGAAAAGGTATATAAAAAAACACGCGATTTCTTGTCACGCGATGAGCATTTGTTTTTGGCGTGACCTAAATCATATGGCAACGCCAATCTGGCGTGGCATCAGACCATATGTGTACTAGCGACCATGACTTTCGTCATTCCAAAAAAAAAAAATATCATCAATTTCTTCTTGCAGTAATTATGTGCATGAATTTCGTGATGGCACGGGTTATATACCAATAAGGGAAAAAAAAAGTAGAACCATCCTATTACGAATTTGAACAGTTTTATCGACGCAGAAACGATAAAACTTGAAGACATTTGATAAATTAGTTGAAATGAAAGTTGTTGCGTGTAGAGGAACGTTTCGACTGCAGCTTTACTTCTCGTGACAGAACTAGTAGAAAGGTTATCCGAGATTTTCATTAACAAACAAAGGTACAACAGTTGTTGTTAAATACATTTATCCAATGACCGGTTACAAATGGTAACAAGCAACCGACTAATACAAAACTGACAGATGTCCGAGAACAACCGGTCACAGATATAATAGGCGTACAAAGGGTGCAAGGAAACTAAATGACATAAATATCTACTACCCTCCCTCAAACTGATGTGCAGAAAGCTCTTTCAGTTTGTTCAGAAGAAAAGAAAACCTTGGACTAGCAAGGCCCTTAGCGAAAACATCAGCAATCTGTTGATTTGTTGAGATATAAGCAATCTTTAAGCTCTTTGATTGCACCAATTCACGTTTAAAATGATAGGGAATATGAATGTGCTTCCTTTTATTGTGAAAGACTGAGTTTGAAATAAGAGACATTGTACTTTTGTTGTCACACTGAATAAAAGGACAGTTGGGTAAGAAGATGTGTAGGTCCCTTAAAAGCTGACAGATCCAAAGGATTTCAGTAGCAAAGCTAGCTAAGCATTTATATTCAGCTTCAGTGCTGCTCCTGAAAACAGTTGGTTGCTTCTTAGCAGACCGGGAGATTGGTTTATCACCAAAAAAGATGTAAAAGCCACTAGTGATCTTCTTGTATCAGGGTCACCATTCCAGTGAACATCAGTATAACCAGTGAGAGTGTTAAGACCTTTAGTGAAGAACAGGCCAAAACCAAGAGTACCTTTGACATATCTTAGGATTCTTGTAGCAGTTGTTAGATGTTCAGTGGTAGGAGAGTGCATAAATTAGCATACCTGGTTGACAACAAAAGCAATTTCAGGTTTGGACCAAGTAAGATATTGTAAGGCACCAACCAGTAATCTGTATTTTGTAGGGTCAGGCAATAGAACACCATTATTTGCACTTAGTATGGTTCCATGAACACAAGGAGTAGAGCAAGGTTTTGACCCCATCATATTTGTTTTTTGTAAGAGATCTAAAGCATACTTAGTTTGGTGTAAGAATAATCCTATAGCAGATCTCTTGACCTCCATACTCAAGAAGTAGTGTAAAGCTTCCAAGTCTTTTACTGGGAAGTATTTGTTGAAATGTTGAATGACAAAGTCACAATATTCAAATGAGCTTCCAGTAATTATTATGTCATCAACATACGCATGAACTATAGTGATTCTGTTGTGTATTTTCTGAACAAAAAGAGAAGAATCAGCCAGTGAAAGTTGAAAATCCAACTCTAACAGCTCATCTTGGAGCTTTTTATACCAAGCTCTAGGTGCTTGTTTTAGCCCATGTAGAGATTTGTTCAGTTTACACACCCAATCTGGATGTTCTGGATCAACAAAACCTGGAGGTTGAACCATATAAACATCCTCTTGAAGATTGCCATGCAGAAATGCATTACTAACACCAACTGTTTTATGCTCCAATTGTAATTTTCAGCCAAAGAAAGAACGAGCCTAATTGTTGTTGGTTTAACAACAGGGCTGAAAGTCTCAGTAAATTCATGGCCTTCTCTTTGATGAAACCCTTTGCAACAAGTCTGAATTTCTTTCTTCCCTCACTGCATCAGGTATGTACTTTATCCTGTAAACCCATTTACATCCAATAACATTTTATGAAGGATGAGGTGGTACATTGGTCCATGTTCTTGCCTTCTCAAGTGCAATATATTCATCTACCATTGACCTTCTCCATGCTAAAGATTTAAAAATTCTAGAGAGGGTCTTTTACACCAGATATCAGCAGTAAGCTTGACACAGGAGTAAGTTGTAGGTGTTGAATGATGATTTCTTGATTGGTGGTGCAGTAAAGTGGATATAGTCCATTTTCAGTTGTCCCTTGAAAGATAAACCTACCCAACTTGAGATCCTTTACAACATAGCCATTAGAATCTAAAGTTAGAGAACAGTGATTGTCAGAAGCAAATTTTTGAACAGAAATGAGATTATGAGATGTTTTTAGAACATGAAGGATGTTATGAAGCTTAAAACTATGATTGGGAATTTGAATATTAGTATGACCAGAATAAGATATAGGCATATCTTCCCCTGAAGCAGTAGTAACTCTATCAGAACCAAGAAGAAGAAGAAGAAGAAGAAGAAGAAGAAGAAGAGTTTTATATATTGTGCATATTTGGTGTCAAATGGTAATTAGCTCCAGATTCAAGGTACCATGGACTTTCATCCAAAATTCCAGCAGTTGCCATCATGGCAGAGTGATGTAACCCTGATAAGCAAAGTTTGTTCTGTATCTACATTCAACAGCTCCTTGACTATATTTCTTGCAAGTAGGCTTTTCATTGTTGTAGGATGGTTGAAATTGACCATTATTAGGTTGAATTGATTCCCAGAGTTCTTTAGAAGTAGAAGTTGCAACATATGGAAGGAGAGTAGGTGAAATGGAGTTGTTGATAAGAAGAAGAACGGTGTTATCTTCATCGATCCAAGTAGTATAAGCTGGATTAACAGTTTGTTGAATCCTGGTTGTAGCAGAAGCATATTGTTCAGGACAAGGAGTACCTCATGTTACATAACCAAGTACCTTGAATTTTTTGAGAACTTGTGTGATTAAGTTTTTTCATGTATGATAATTATCTTCCTGAAGCTTTATAGGTACAATATTGATTAAGGTATGAAGAGGTAGAGAGGAAAAGGTTTATCAGCCGCCATTAATGGTGAATAAGGAGCTTCAGAAGAATATTTCTAGAGAAGAAGGATCGAGAAAGGGTACAAAAACCCTAAAGGTAGTCTGATACCATAGTAGAAAGGTTATCAGAGATTTTCATTAACAAACAAAGGTACAACAGTTGTTAAATACAACTATTCAATGACCGGTTACAAACGGTAACAAGCAACCGACTAATACAAAACTGACAGATGTCAGAGAACAACCGGTCACAAATAGAATAAGTGTACAAGGGGTGTAAGGAAACTAAATGAGATAAATCTCTACTAAGAACATTCTTACAATAATGGAAGTACTTTCCTATCTTTGGTTAAACAGTACAAGGAAACAACTGCCGATGGGAATATAAGCAAAATCAAAAGGAATTCAGGAGCTTCAGAGTTCTCCTATAAAATTATCCAAAAGTATAGAATACATGGGTAGTTGAGTACCACTTGGGTTGCTCTTGACACCCATTTTACAAGCCAGCATGATAAAGGCTTGAGGGCAGATTTCAGGTTGTCATCCATCATTTTGGTGTTTAGGTCGGTAAGAATTATAAATTTACCATTGTTCACTTGGTAAAGGACACCATTATACCCAATCATGAAAGATCTAAACCAATAGTTCGCATAGAAAGTCTTTTGTTTTGTTTTGTGTTTTGAGCGCTGATATAGGGGCTACAGAAAAAATGAGAAATTTTGAAGCCCCTAAAAAATTGGTCTCCACATAGCCATTTGGCAAGCCCCCTATGTAAAATACTTTCATAATACCAAATTTACTCATGTATGATTAGTTATTAATTAGTGTTACCCCATGATTAACTTAATTTAACCAATCAAAATCTCCAAATTAAAATTAGTGTGATATAATACCAAATGAAGCCCCTAAAAAAATTGTCTTTAGAAATCGGAGAGAAGAAGAAGAAGAGAGGAAAAAAAAAAACCAAAATTTTTCCAAAAACTCAACTTTTGATTCACTCAACCAAAATGAGTGAATCAAGTGCCGAAATAGAGCTAGAAGACTCGTCTTCT
Organism: Papaver nudicaule; assembly: GCA_023529015.1. Lineage (NCBI taxonomy): Eukaryota > Viridiplantae > Streptophyta > Magnoliopsida > Ranunculales > Papaveraceae > Papaver > Papaver nudicaule. Next base: position 5,971 of record JAJJMA010074740.1, read on the forward strand.
CAATACCCAACACTGATAGAGAAAACCATTGAAGGAAATGAAGGTTTGTATAAATTCTTTAATGGTAAAGTGTTTATAAACACCCCGGATGAGTTTCTTAACAATTACGAACCCGATCCTGAAGATTAAGAATAGATGAACGTCCAAATGAAGAAGAAGTTGAAGAGAACAATCACGTATGCCTCTATTTATGCTAGAACAGTCAAAGTCACGTTAAAAATGTGATTTTTGTTACTTCCATAAGTGACTTACGGCTTGGTAGGTGAGAAATTCTGAGCCGTAAGTAGCTTATTACGGCTAGATGTTCTTCGCTTATAAGCCGTAAGTCACTGATCAATTTGGGGATTTTAAAGTCGTACGTCTACTTACGGCTCCTGTAATTTCCATTACTAGCCATAACTGTGCATGGGAATATTAAATGCTACTCCCTTCGTTCCAATTTAGTTGATGGGTTTGGTTTTTAGATACTCGCCTTACACTTTCTAAAATTGGTATTTTTTCACAATTTTTTTAAAAAAATTATTGCATTTGAGTTTGGAAATGTAACGTAGAAGATAAAAAGCTTAGATGTTGTTAAAAAATTTGTGGAAAAATACCAATTTTAGCAAGTGTAAGGCGAGTGTCTAAAAACGAAACCCATCAACTAAATTGGAACGGAGGGAGTATTTTACATCCATACTTACGTCTGGTTTGAAGGTACTTACGGCTGAGTATTCTGCGAGTACACTTACCTTTTACGTCTGAAAATACGGTAGAGCTAAGCGGCCATAAGATTTGTTACGGCCAGTTTAGGTGCACCCATGTTCAGCCGTAAAATAATTTACGTCTAGTATAGGTGCACCCATTCTTAGCCGTAAGATTTCCTTTCTGCTATTTTGTTTTTTCCTGGTTTCCTTACGAATCGTAAGTGGTAGTTACGGCTTTCTGTACTTAATCCATTTTTTTGGTTTTTCGAAAGTCTAAAGTTACGGCCCTTTTTCGAGCAAACTTATGGGCCGTAAGTTTGTCTACGTCCTTTAACCATGGCCGTAAGTTAGTTTACGGCTTGTTTCTGTAATTTTTAGTGGTCGAAAGTTATCAATATACTGACCTTCATGTTGTTTTTGTATTGTAGATCGTGCCAATTTTTGCTCCAATGGATGATCAATCACGAGCTAATAGTGTGTTGCATGACACAACCAATCGCTACCAACCATATGTCAATACCATTGTACGTGTCCACTCTTATGTATATAATAATTTCAAACGTCTAGTTCTCTAATTTGTTTATTGGGTTGAATGTAGACATGGTTGACTAAGGAAGAAGCGGTCGAATGGATTATTAAGCATGCTAAAGAAAAAATGTGCTTGGTACGAAAAGGAAGTAATGTGACCTTTAACCGTTTTCAAATGTTGTGCGAGTGTAGTGGTGAGTATAAGAGTCATGCGAAAAAGGGTACCGTGCGGCTCCAAAGACAACAAGAAAGTGTAAAGTGTTCACAAAGAAGACAAACTGTCCTTTCAGACTCCAGTTTGCTCAGAGAAAGGAGAATGGCTTATGGTATTTCAAGACCTTCATAAGCGATTGCCACAACCATGATCCACCGGAGAGTTTTCTAAAGCATGCGGTTGCCGCAAAGTTATCTCCGGAGGAATTACATACAGTTGATGGGATGTATGAAACAAATATAGTTCCCCGTCATATTCTTGCCCACATAAAGCATGTAAATCCGGAAACGTATCGGATTCCAGAAATATTTACAATGCAACGGCTAAATTGAAGAAGTACAAAACTCAAGGTAGGACTGAGATGCAACAAATAGCTTGGGAAGCTATGCAAGAGAAATACACTTGTTACTCCGAGGAAGACGCGGACAAGAGAGTGACTAATCTTTTGGTTTGTCATTCAGAATTCATTAAATTGGCACGATGCAATCACCAAGTTCTAATGTTAGATTTCACCTACAAGACAAATAAGTACAATCTACCTCTTTTGAACTTAGTTGGTCAAACATCTACACATCAACCTTTTAGGGCTTTTGTTATTTGACGGATGAGACAGAGAAAAGCTATACTTGGGCATTGGAACAACTGAAGTTAATATACAATGAAGATCACTATCCTAAAATCATCATTACCGACAAAGACCAAGCCTTGATGAATGCAATCAAGACGGTTTTTCCGGACTCTCTAAACATGCTTTGCACTTTTCACATATGGAATAGTGTACAAGTAAAGTGTAAGCCTCTTATCCAACCAACAATGAAATAAGAGATTATTAAAGCTAAGAAACTACAACCGGAAGCGAAAATGAAGGCAAATTTGGAGGAGTTGAAAAAGTTGGATGAGTTCAATAAGGATCACTTGGTTTGGGCACTCACAATCAAGGATTATGAAGAGAAGGCAAGTGAAATGTTGGCCTATTGGAGACGTATCCTATAATTTATGAAGTATTTGAAGGAGGAATGGTTTGACCCTCACAAGCATCTATTTGTCGCGGCTTTCACTAATCAACACAAGCACTATAATAACCAAGCAACAAGTTCGGTGGATTTGTTAAGGTCTTTGTTAAGGTCTTCGCGGCAATGAAAAAGTACTTCATGGTTGTTTTAAATAATATTAAGGGAGCATTTGAAAAGAATCGAATGAAAAAACACGTTGTATACCTTGACGATCTTATGCTAGACGGAATCACACACAATGTATCCCATTATGCAATCGACATACTCATGAAGGAAGTTATAGCATTTAGAAATGGAGAATACCACGATGAGTGTGTTTGTCCCAACATGTCATCTTTGGGACTCCCATGTCGCCATAGAATTGCGACTTACAAAGACGGCGTCATCCCACTTAGTGAGATCGATCCATTTTGGAAGCAACTTTCATTCCATGAAAAAGTCATCGATGTCGATTTTTTGGGAGGGTTTGACAATACATATGAACATGATGCAATCTTGGAATTTTGGGAGGACATGAATTTGGGACAAAGACAATCTTGGTGTGCTAGGTTACGCTAATGGGCTTTTGCCCACACTAGATCCAATATTTTTGAACCGGATAGAAAGAAGAATGGGAGGGGTAGGCATAACACCAAATTGACAAGGTTCCAAGTTCGGTGTGCGGCAAAAGAGAGAAATATCGAGTCAAATAAAAGAGACCCTTCGGGCATTGACTTGTTGAATGAAAAATACAAAAGGGGTCGAGAGAGTGAAGAGTTCGAGATGATAAATAACTTGGAGAAGGTGGAGGGGTTGGAAGACATGGATGTGACTCTTCAAGCATTTGTCAACAAGCGTAAACGCTCTAACACGCAAAAAGATTCAACAAGTCGTCCACCCGATGTGAAAGGCAAAGGCAAGGAGATTTCAACGGTTGCTACTCCAACTCAAGAGAATGGTGTTTCTAGTTGCGGAGTTGACATCAAAGGCAAAGGTTTGGCAACGTCTCACGAAACGCAAAAGGTAAGGCTTCCAATCAAAGTTGTGAAGAGGGAAAACACCCCCGTTGTGAAGAAAAAAAGCACCCTGGTTGTGGTTGTTGAAGAGCTTGACAATAGGGTTTTTAAGCATGGGAAGGAGGTACGTCACGAACCTCGTGGAAGGTACATAACCCCTCTAGATGCAAGTGGTAACATTCATAGGCCTTACCACATGATTTATGATGAATGGATTAAATCTCTCCCCAATTTAATTCATGAATACATAATCTCGATGGATGATGTATTCGGCGATGGAAATTGTGGTTACCATGTTACATGTGAACAATTGGGACCCTTTAACATGGATGGAATGATGATGAGCCCACCCAACTATGTTAGGTTGATGTTGCATACAAAATTAAATAGAGTTCCGGGTTTTTACTATGCAATGTTGTCGGGTAATGGTTCTAACCAAGAGAACCTTATGGCAATGAATAGTAGACTTCAAGGGGAAGGTAATCTTATGGATAAGGGAAATTGGATGTCATTTCCCACTTGCGGCCACTTAATCACCGATGCCTTTGAATGCGTGGTTCACTACTTCTCCGAAGGTGGTAATAACACCTTCACTCCCCACTTTGTAAATTATAGTGAAGTACATGAAGATCTTGGGAAGCCGAAACGTCTTGTCATTGCACTTATTGGAGGCAATCATTTCATAAGGGTGATCAAGTTGGAGGATGATTGCCCATTAGCCCCGTTGTCCCCTCATACTTTAAACAAAGTGAGAGCTAAGGAATGGTGTGGACACTTCCAGACGGCAATGAACGCTTGAGATACCTTTGTTTCGTCGCAACGAGGCCAACAACCGACGTTTCTAGTGCCAGATGAAGAAGATGATGAAAAGTAGATGCTTGAAGATGGTGGTGAATATGTTATTTGAAATGTGGACTCTTATGAGAGTAATAAAAGTTTTTTGTTGTTTCTTTTGTCGAACTTCTACTTCATACGATGAATGTATTTTGGATTATGGAAATATTTGGGCTTAAACTTGTGTGTTTTTTAGTTCTCTTTTATAAAATTCAAGACTTTCGGTTGGTAATCGGTGTTATTTTCCAGTCGTAAGTTACTTTCGGCTGGTAACTATGAATCGTAAATTACTTTCGGCTGTCTAATGTTATTACTTACAAGCCGTTAGTTAGTTACGGCTGTTACCTGGTGTTATTTACCAGCCGTAAGTGACACTGTCAGACAAAACTAAAAATTTGCAAACTATTTTTTCCATTACATAAATATCTTTAACTGTTACATAGATGCATTACATATTATTCTTTACCACCATTACAACTGACTTATACCAAGTCACCATTCTACCGTGAAGATTCGCAAAAAACTTCCTACATTGCCTATAATGAGCTTCATATTTGAAATCCTTTTTGTCCAATCGACGCCATTCCTTTAGAGCCCTCTTGACAATGTCTTCATCGGTTTCACCATCAAAACGGCGACATCGGTTGATAAATGCCACTAGTTTCATGAATTCACGAACACATCTTTGAATTTTCCACCATCGAGTCTGCAACGCTTACTTTGTCCGTGTCATCGGGTTTTTGGTTTCTGTCTAGAAGTCCGCAGTAATGTCCCACCAGGTATCCGGAGGCAAGCCGCACTCCAAGTTTCCTTTGAACGCCCTAAATTTCTTCTTCGTCGGATAGTAAATGATATAGTTTTCGAAAAGAAAAAAATCTTCCTTTTCTATAAACTTTGAACCAGCAACTGTTTGGTGAGCCATTTTCAGGTTAATAATATGAGACAAAAAGAGCCAGAGCTTAGAAGAGACTTTTGAAGAGTTTGGTTTTCAATGTGAGGATTTTTGCAAATAAATGGTTGGGTTTTTATAGCTACAAACAATGTAACGGCTACAAACTTTTTAAAAAAGAGTCGTTGAGCCTCTCCAATGGCTCTTTCCCCTCACTTTAATTCAAAAGAAAGACATTTAGTTGGAGAATACAAAAGACTTACGACTAGCATTATCAGCCGAAAGTTTGAAGCCCCTTCAATTGACCAGGGTTACGGCTGAAAATCGTTGTTCCATAAAAGCCGTAAAATAACCTAAGTTTAGGTGTATTTTAGTTACAGTTACGGCTTGTATCAGACAAAATCAGAAAGCCGTAACCGAACTTACGGCTTAAACTGTTTAAGTTACGGCACAAATTTTTTCAGCCCCAGGTTACGTCTATAACTTGACAGCCATAACGAAACCTACAGCTTAAACTGTTTAAGTTACGACACAAATTTTTTCCGGCCCCAGTTTACGTCTATAACTTTACAGCCGTAACTAAAACTACGGCTTCAGCGTACAACTAACCGGTAGCCATAATATAACCTACGACTTAGAAAATCTAAGTTACGGTTTTAACAACCTCTACTAATCTATACACAAAGGTCTGTTCTGATAAATGTTGCTACCATATACCCAAATCAAACTACAAATCCATCTACTCTGAATTATAATACATCTACTCTGAATTATAACAAATGAATTATATTCCCTAAACCTAAATCTACATAACACGAATGAGTTAAAGATAAACAACAGAACAACAAAGATAACATTTGAGAAAGAAAAAAAACAAAACAAAAGATTAAACACCTATAAAACAGAAATTACCATTTCCATCATAACCATAAAACATAACACCACCAAGTTTAGTATCAACCAACCATAAAACGAGGAAAAAAAAAGAAGAGAAAATAACATATCCGATTACCAAAAGATTCTAAAGGAGTTGAAAGAGCAAAAAACAAAAAAAAAACTTAACCATCAGGATCAAGACCAACTCCTATGCACTTTGTACCTCCAAAGTTCCAGCAAAACAAACACCTTGTGATCTAGAATTTGAAGCTTATGGGGACTGCAATCCTCTTGATCTCAGCCATCAAATTGTTATAAAAATTTTCCTCTCCATATGCCTAACCTCTTCAGATCCATCGAGCCTGCAGTGGTAAGAAAACCAGGTATTGTGTGGAGGAGGAGGCATAGGGATATCTTGCATGTATGTCTCTTCATCTTCTTCCGGTGCTATTTCCTACTCTGGTGCTTGTTCTGGATCCAAGTTGATCACCTCTGGTTCTGGTACAACTGTTTGTTCTGGTACTATTTCCTGCTCTAGCTCTTTCACTTGCACTAATACCACCGTCGACCCAATCAGGTACAACATCATACTCATGATCTTCGTCCCACCATCTTGGCCTATTGGACTTAGAAGAAGAAAAAGGCAACCAAGTTCCATCCAAATCTTGCTTGTACAACTGACCATTGTTTTTTATCACATACTTTCTGATGATTGCCCTACAAGGATTATTAACATAATCTGGATTAAGCTTGGGATTGTTCATCTTTAATGAAGAAAATTAGTGCGGATTAAGCTTGGGATACTAACAAGGAGAAAACAGAATAACTGAGGAATTGAAAATGAAGAAAAAAATATAAGAAATTACTGATGATTTTAAACAATCTAACCTTTGGTTTTCCCGAGCAGTAAATGTTTCCATCTGCCTAATAAGTAACTCATATTCTCAAAGCAACCACCCCCATCAAATCCAATTAAAATTCAATTAAACTCTTTCACCGGTTACACACCCTTCAATGCTTATCCCTTAGCTTACCCTAACCCAGCAGTTAATGTTTCAATTAGCTTCCCAACCACACCAACACCACTCTTCAATACCCGCCCATAATAGCAACCACCGGAAACCATTGCCAAAAACTGAAAAGCAACCCACCCTGGTCCATGATTTTTCCAACAAAAAAGATTTACAAAAGGCAACCCACCCTGCTATTTTATTGGAGAAGTAAACTTACGGCTATCAGTTACCTAGTTACGGTTCGTAAGTTTGTGAGACAAATGAACTTCGCTTAAAACTAAGTTACGGCTACAACTATAAAAACTTAGAAGTCGTAAGAGGTTACGGCTACTTTAGAAACACTTACGGCTTGTGCCAGAAACCGTACTACTGAACTAGAGTTACGGCGACTTTCCAAACACTTACGGCTTGTGTCAGAAGCCGTACATGGTACAATAATTCTACTGAACTTGAGTTACGGCTACATGTTCTTCATATGCAAGCCGTAACCTGTAAGTTACGGCTAGAATATACAGACGTAGGCTTTTCTGGTTCACAATTTTTCATTTGATTCCCGTTAATGTGACCTAGTTTAACCACCAATATCAAAACAACAAGTGGGTTTCGATTCTTACACTCCATTGTTTCATTGATGAAAAAAAAAACTGATGGGAGATTTTTTTTGAGGAAAATGGTTTTTTGAGAGAGAGGATGAAAAAGTGAAATGATTTTAGTGTTTTGATTTTTTTGTAAAGAGTGAGATATTTAAGTTTAGGATTAGGGTGAGAGCAAATTAGTAACACAATTGTCTCAAGGGTTACTTAGACGCTTCACAAAGAAAAATCACCCCTCAAGGTCATAGAAAGCGGTAATATCAAGACAAGTCAGTAGTATTGTACTTTTGTTCTTATCCAGCGAAACCTAATTCCCAGCAGTGTATTTATAAGCCCAACTCACCTAAAAACCCAAGTTACTTCATGTGAAAGAGAAAAAGAAAAAAAATCCACAACTCCATCCCAAGTATTCCCAACAAACATCACCCACTAGGGTAATCAAACAAAGGAATAGAACTTCAATGACTACAGCCGAACATACCAAATGACCTCGACAATCGGTTGGCAAGATCATCCGACTGCAAACACTAAAGGCTTTGTGAATCGGTTCCACTTCCTATACTTGTATCCCGTTTCATGTAATAATAACATCTCAAAGAGAACATACTAAAATATTTTTGTTCAATGTTTCTGTGAAGCAATCAAGCCACCAACGGTAACCGCAGAGCATGAAACAGGTACCTTATGCATTGCAAGACATTGGATTCTCACTTTTGTACAAAAATATGTCAACATTTTGTGACTACATAGAAACAAGCTCGAATGTCAAGTTTCCAGCAAGTTTAGGTCAATGCTTGGAGTATACTGCATAAAGATTATAATGAAATAAAACATCTCACCTGCCTGGTGGTAGCATTCTCATCTGATTGCATAGATGAGTTTAGGGAATACTTCCTTACACGCTACCATGGTTCCGAGAACTTCCCAAGAGAACTTTTTCCGCCTGAAGATTTAGTCCAGCCTTCATCCATCAAAATGAGGTTCAAGCGAGTCATCAATTTTTCAACAGCAATATTCTCCGAGTCTCTCAGTACATCCGAAGTCTCTTTTCGCATGGAGGATTCCTCTGATATTGAAGAAGTTACTCTCGATGACTGATACAGTTTTAGGTAATTCATGGATTCTTCGTAATACCCACAATGGTAAAGAAGAATGCTGTAATCTCTCAATTCGTCTACATTATGTTCTAAGAGGATAAGA
>JAJJMA010074762.1:0-13177 GCA_023529015.1 Papaver nudicaule
ATGCGAAATTACTCCTGTGACCTCGTCGCCAAAAACCACCATCAACAACTACAAAGGGGCAAGACTCTAGGTAAAACTGAGCTGGTGTGGGGTGAACAGATGGTGGTCTTTTTCCTGGGGTTTGGCTAGCTGGAGTACGCAGTTGTGGTTGTGCTGATTGAATTGATTTCTGGTTACTGTGGTGTGGATTGTGGTGACTTTGGTGTGCTACTTTTATGGAGTCTGAAAGGGTCAATTGCCAACGGTTCTGGTGTTATGTTGCAAGGGATTGGACCTGAATTTATAAGGCATATATGAGTACAGTTTCTAGCCAAGAGAGAAAGCCGTCAGGTGGGCTTTTTGCTGATAGTTTTGGATGCTGGACAGTTGAGATTGGAGGCCTAGGAGTTCTGAGCGGATATGGATACAGGGGTTTAACCTAACACAAAATGGCAGGAAGTTTGCAGGGGTTTGAGAGATATAAAAGGCAGGCGCAGGAATAAGGAAAAGACATCTTTTACTCATCTGTTTTGGCTGCAGTTTTGGAGAAAGCTTGGAAAAACCCTAAGTTTGCTTTTATTATTTTTTTTCTTTAGTTTGAAGCAATTATTTTTACAAAGATTTTATGTTTTCTTTCAAGAACATGAGTAGCTAAGCTTTTATTATTGGTTAGGGTTGATTTCAAAACCCGAAACATGGATTTATAATTGATATTCAATAAGCGATTTTTCCGCAATTCTTCTTCTTTATTGTTCAAGTTCTACTATGCTTTTATTATTCATGTTATTTGATAGTTCAAGTTCGAAATTGAATTGTTGATTAACAATTGCTAGTTGAGATTTTCTAGATCCGTAATTGTCTTGGAGATCTCGACACAAGTAGCAATATATTTGTGTTGATGAAGGGATTTTGTTAAACACTTTTATGTAGAAATTGACACTAGTGTATGAGTCGAGCTTATGTGCTCATCACTAGGAGTAACCTATTTCATAGAATTTAATGCATTCAAGTGAGTTTTATCTAGAGAGCTTATTCTAGGTGCTCACATGAATAGAATCCTTGAGGAGAACTTATTCTTTTAGGTGAATATAGGAGATAACCGGATTATATGAGCTTATATCTTTTCTAGGGTTGCTAATATCGAGAAGATTGTAGAGAATTAGCTTTATATCAATTTTGATTCATGTTTCGTGGTCGAGAATGATTCCTTAATCAATGTTTCTCTCATATTTGATTACACTTATACGATTTTCAGAATTTTTGTTATCAAAAGACAACAAACGTGAACCTTATAACAACTAAAACTCACACCTCCCTGTGGATTCGAACTCGACTTACTTTGCTACATCTTAATTGTGTTGTTTAGAATCGAGAACATATTCTTGATAGGTTTGACACCTTATCATGCCCATAGAATTTGTGAAATTGACATAAGTCTTCGCCTTACGAGTGTGCTGAGGTTGGTTTCCCCTACTTCTGGGATAGCGGATGTCGCTTGTCCATTCTGAATGTTCGATGTACTTCAAGGCTGTCTCGATTGGTACACTAAGCTTCGGAAGCTTTCTGTCCCTAAATCTGGGAAATCCCGACCTGGGCACTCCGAATTTCCGACTTCCTTCGTAACCCATTCGTGAGTTGCTTCCTTCGTATCCTCCCTTCTTGTCATTTCCCCTGCTATCATTGTATTTCCTGCTGTCGTTATACCTCCCATCACCAAATTTTCCTTCGCTCTCATACCTTCCTTGGTCGTCATGCCTTTCTCTTTTCGAGGAGTTCCCTATTAGACTGGTGGGTTGATCTCGCTCTCTCAGGGACAGGTTGTTGATTGAGTGCACCTGTATAGACACGGTTTCTCTCCCTTGGGCTGCTTGTTCTTTTATTTCTTCCAATGCAATCCGCTCTCTTGGGTGTTTCCTTAAGTCCTGTAATGTTTCCACGTTTTTGGAGAAAATCTTATCATACAACGGGTAGTCTTTGTCCAACGCATTTAAGTACGCTCGTATTTTATCCCTTTCTGAGGCTTCATTCCCAACTTCTACGCACTGAGTTGTCCATCTCTCTGTCAAGCTTTTAGTAGACTCCTTAGGTCTGACTCTAATGCTGAAAAGCTTTTCCACTCCTGGCTTGGATGAATTCTTGTATAGGAAGTGGAGTAGAAAGACTCTCGATAAGTCCCCAAAGGATGAGATTGAGCATGCTGGGAGACTATCATACCAGGCTAGGGCTTCTCCCTTTAAGCTGGAGAGGAAATACTTACAAAGAACCTCATCCTTGTCCTCCCAGGCCAAGAATTGCCTTTGGTACATTTTGATATGATGAGTCGCATCTCCCGAACCATCAAATATAGAGTTAAAAGTCGGCATTGTGCATTTGACCGAGATGGGTTTGCTTATAAGCTCGAAGCTTAGGGGAGAGCGATTAACCTCGTTGATCGCTTGTGTTAATTTCACATTTACGATTGGCTGGACCCGGTTGTGATGAAGTTCAGCTCGCATGGCTTTGACCTCCTCTACCAGCACCTTCTGCAATGCCTCGGCTTCGGATCGTTTCTTTGTGCGTTCATTCTCGTGTATGTGGTGTATATGGTTTCCCTTAGAGCGAGTGCTTGGCTGAGAGAGAGTGCTCGGTTGAGAGAGAGTGCTCGGCTGTGGGTGAGTGCTCGGCTGAGCCGGCCGACTGGATGCTCCACTTCCTCGTTTAGTAGTATTTTTTGATGCGTTGGTGTTACTTCTGGATATGGCGGGCAGTTTCGAGTGGGATCTTTCATGGTGCGAATGTCCCTCGCTGTGTCTCTTGTAATTAGATGCGGATTTTTCGGCCACTTTTTTATTCACTTCCTGGAGCTGCTGCTTGAGTTTTCTTATCCTCTTCTTCATCCTGACATCCTTTTTAAGTTGAGCTGCCCTTGCAATCTCCTCCTCGGTGATCCTGTGTTCTTGAACCGCGTTGGCTAGAACCTCCTCGGCTTCTTCTTCTTCCTCTATATCGTGTATCTGTTGTCTGGGAAGCCCTTCTCCGTTAGGTCCTAAGTCCTCTACGAGTACCTCGTCTTCGTTTGCTCGGTCTCGGTGCTGGACTGTGCTCGCTGCTACCTCTGGAGAAAGCCCTTTACTAATTGACTGTCTCGTATGCGGTCTCGAAGAGCCGGTCCCATGTCTTGATGAGCCCACTCCTTGCTTCGGAATATGATTAGATTTCGAAGTCATGACGACAATCCCTATAAAAAAGAAAAAAACCCGTGAGGTCCAGGGCGGCTATTTTCAGTGTACTATGGGTCTGACAGACACCTAATCAACTGTAACAGAATCTGACATGCGTGATTTCAGGGGGATCCTGTTTTTTCGTCCTCCATGCGAATATCCTAACTTGATTTTCCTAGATCTATCCTCCCATAGCGGAGGTTTCTGACAAATAGATTCTGAAAAAACATTTTTCCTAACGGACGGTAAAGGTTCTATTTCCTATCAAGCCCTTTGAACGAAAGATACATCCGTAACCCTAAATTTATTCATATAACAATAGACTTCTCAGGAAACCTCAAGGGTATAAGTGGGAGATTGGGACGTCAAATTTTTGCACTAGGACATCTGTATTTTTCCTGAAAGTGTTCTGGTAGATGAAGATTTTTTTTTTTTAAGCTGATTGGACGAAGACTGCACTTCCCTTCCGAGGGTTTTCTATAGATTATGCGATATGTTTCATGGATCTTGATTAGATCTTTTGTGCCTCAAAGCGTAGATTCCTTGAAGTTCATTAATCCATCATTTTGATAATCTGCTCAATATCCTTAAGTACTCTAAAACTCGTAATCTTTAAGTACTCAAGGTGTTGGAGCTTGAAACTTTTAAAACATAACGGATAAACTTTTCAAACCCTAAAAAAAAATTGTAGAAAATCTTCGAAAACCAACAAAATCACAGGCAAACCTAAGTTATTTTAATCAGTCCCTGTTTCTAGTGCTTAAGGACTTTGTACTACACAACCATTAGGAGAATCATCGAAACTATTAAACATGGGTATCTCTAGATCGAGTAAACCACACGAGAGGACTAATCGAGCAAAGCAAATAAGACATAAGTAAAGCATAAGAATCCCTTGATTGATATTCATGACTCTATTCATACAGTAATATTATTTACATAGCATGATAGAAGTAAAGCTACTAACCTAGATTGATTCACCAAATGGTAATCCTAACTAAACAAAGATCCCACCCTTACAAATGAGCTCAAGCTCGCCTTATATAGGCTTTTGACGAGTAGTGGATTACAGCTAATAAGACAACAGACTCAATCGTGGGTGTCAGACGCTGTCGGGTAGGTCGGTGGCGCTTCCGAGAGAATCCTCGGGTATCCTTCTTTGTATTTTATTCTTTTGGGATCTTCTTCCTTTCTCGGCTTCTATCCTCTGCTCGCTTTGCCTTGTGTCTCCGAGTTTCCGTCTCGCGACTTATCCGCGGTATCACATCTTTCCTCGTTGCGGTATGGCTTCTTTTTTCTGGTGCTGACACGTGTCTCGCCAGTTTTATACCTCTACATAAGTTCCCTAATTTTTAAGAGAACATTAATTAAATACCCCTGCAATTTCAACCCCAAAAATTTAGCCTTATTCAACTTTATAAATACCCCTAGTATAATCTCATTTCTAAAATACCCACTCTTATGTAATTCTTTCTCATTCTATTCTACATAACATTTTTTTATTTCAAAAACACAAAATATTATACCACCACCTCCTACCATCGACACCATAACCAGCACCACCTCCGCTACTACCACCACTATCGCGACTCTACCATCAACAACCACCACCTCCGCCACCACCAACAACCACCAGCTCCGCAACCACCACCACCACCAACAACAACAACCATCACTACGACCTCCTCCAGCAACCGCCACCACCACCAACAACGACCACCACGACCCCCTCCAGCGACCACCATCACCACCTTTCGCCGCCACCACCAACCACCACCACTACAACCTCCTCATGCAACCACCACCACCTGCACCACCAACAACCACCACCACCTTTCGCCGCCTCCAATAACCACCACCTCCCTCGCTACCACCGCCGCCACCACCGAAAGATTATAGTTCCAACATGTCATTCTTTACACCACCAGATTTTGGTGTCTAGTTGCAAACTGGACACCATGATTGTATGCAACTGGAACCCTGTGCACACCAGATTTTGGTGTCTAGTTGCAAACTGGACAACATTTTATGTGTCTAGTTACCAACTGGACACCATGATTGTATGTAACAAGAACTCTGTGCACACCAAATTTGGTGTCTAGTTTGCAACTAGACACCATGATTGTATGAACAGGAACTCTGTGCACACCAGATTTTGGTGTCTAGTTTCAAACTGGACCACATTTTATGTGTCTAGTTGCCAACTTGACACCAAAATTAGTTGTTCAATTGGCAAGTTGACACGAATGAGTGAATCCGACGTGACTCGAACACGCATCCTCTAACATAGAGTCAGTTGTGTTACCATTGCACCACAGATTCAGCAAGTAAAAAGCATTTCTATGATACGTAAAGTCAACTATCTTTCAGAAACCATTTCCTGAGACAAACATATGCATTATAAAAAAAAATGAACAAAAAAGAGTACATGAGTTAAGCAAGCAGACTATCATCAAATTCAAGGCTACCGATGAATTATTACAAACTTAACCAACTTTTACCTTTTTGAAGATCTCGGACTTGAGGTCCCTTTGGAACCCCACCTACAGATGCTCTTGATCTTTGATGGTGCCCCAAACTTTGTAATCCTGTTGTATCTGGACATCAAGTTCACAGGTTGGGGCTAATACCAAAACAATTGGACCATCGATCACCAGGAGATGAAAATGTAGAGGTAGTATATAAGTCTAAGTTCGAACACATTCAATAAAAAGGATAATGCATCAAGCAATCACTCGCAAACATGTAAAGGAATAATGGATCAACAATGATACCTAAAAATGGTTGTGCATTAACATGTCATCAGGAATAATGGATTCCAACATTTTATGTGTCTAGTTGCCAACTAGACACCATGATTGTATGAACAGGAACCCTGTGCACACCAGATTTTGGTGACTAGTTGCAAACTAGACAACAATTTATGTATCTAGTTGTCAACTAGACACCAAAATTAGGTGTTAAGTTGGCAAGTTGAGTGAACCTAGCGTGAGTCGAACACGCATCTTCTGACATGGAGTCAGTTGTGCTACCATTGCACCACAGATTCAATATGTATAGGGGAGGTAAAAAATGTGAAGTAAGAAAAGAATTTAACATGACAGGAGTAACTAACTGGCTAGGTTTGAATTTGGACAAGACAATACCTTGTGTGATAGCTTGTTTTGCTTCAAAGGAGTACCAATAACGCCTTTGTAACTGTAAGAACAGAAGCAAAATGATCATTAGATATATAGCTGACAAGAGTGTCGACGCACAAACTCATAAATGTTTAGCAATGAGTAAGTACTCATAAATTATATCAACACTTTAAGTTATGGGTAACATTTTTTACAGTCCAAACGGCAATAAAGCTAGAGAACAACATGGTAGAAAGTTAACAGTATACTGTGATCAAAGAAACTAGTGCAGTAATGGAACATGGCTAATGAGTGTTTGGTATGGATCATACACATATATCAAAATTTCTTAATGTTTGCACCGTAATCTATGGATTTTAAGACAAACACAATAGTTATACACCAGACACCCACCTCAAAGAAGGTCCAGTAAACTCTCACAAAGCTAAAGTGGAAGGGGCACAAAATAGTTTACTAATCCCCAACATTTTGCATAACAAAGCGTTCCAGCAACGACAATTGGAGGTGTTCCGCATCTGCTTCTTTTGCACCTATTAAGCCATTAACAATAATCAATAAATTATTCTTTACAAAAAAAATGGCGTTAAACTGAATGTTGCAACTACATCTTCATACCTGGGCCAGTTGGATCAGTAACCTTTGACTAGATCAGTAGCCTACTCTTCTGATTAATATGATGCTGCTGATTATTATTCAAGTTCAAATCTCCTGTGGCTTTCGCTACTCCGCCTCCCATAAAATATCAAAAGTGGAAAACCATTTTACTTTAGTAAAATTACGGTAAAAACTAATTCAATCTATCAATGGAATCCATTATAAACAGTCATGAACAAATATTAGGCAAAAAATCTAAAGTAAATGAAACTTTGAAAAGATTCGACGGGTAATCGAGATTATGCTATGATTGCAGATCTGAAGTTAGATTTTCATTCAAACAAAAAGATAAAGAGATCAATAGATCTGGTTACAAACTATAAAAAGAATTGGTAAAATTATTTTGATTTTTCTTGTTCAAAAATAGAGATAATAGATGATATGAACATAAATTTGAATTCCAACAGAGAATTGGACGAGAAATTTTACAAAATCGCGAGTACAGGGAAGATTTAGAAAGAAATTTACTTTTGTTGGTATTCATTTTGGTGGTGGTAAAGTTATTTTCAGATATGAAAAAGTGTATTAACGACAGTTATGGTTATGAAGGTGGTGGTGGAAGATGGTGGTTGTGATGGTGTTGGCGGAGCCGCGGAAATAGAAACGCTGGTGTGGTGGTGGCGGCGTTCGAAACGAAGAGAGATGAGAGAAACTTTAGATCTGAAACTGAAATAAAAAATTTGATTGTTTTCCTTTTAAAATTTAGTAGGGGTATTTACGGAATTAACGATATTTCAGAGATGGATGGACTTAAAATTTAACCCTTATAAGGATAATTGTAAAGGCCCATCAAAAGGAGGGGCTTTTGTTCAATTTCCTCAATTTTTAAGAAAAAAATCAAGCTGGCCTATTTTTTTTTGAAACGGAGGAAGTATTATGTTTGACTGTCTAATTTCAGTTTTACACTTTGTTGTGGAAAATAACGGCAAAATTTTGAAGTTTAATACCAAATGCAATGCACGAAGGAAAAATGAACCCCAAGTGCAATAATGTCTGAACTAAAATTTTTGTTTTGGTTCACTACACACCAGTTGAGCCAAAGGTGGTGGGAAACTCTTACCTCATGGTGCTGAAAGCCTGTCTTCTTTACAACTGTCCACGTCTACTTCATCTGCAGGACTATGGCGGCAAAACAGAACTTGACATAACTAAACACCCGAAGCTGAAATTGGTTATGGATCAGAACAATTTATCGTGTAACGAATTTATTGACTTGGCAAAAAGTTAAGATAACATATAGCAACTATCAATTGGAAACAAGATATTGGATGGAACAAAAGAGCAGGGCAATGAGCAATATACTGCGAACCCAGTTTCGATTTTATACTTTTGTCGAATGATCTTCTAAATGTGTGCTAAATTCCTAGAAGAAAATTAGCAGATTTTGTCACTGAGCGCCACTTTTGAATGCATATTGCTACCTAAAAACTCCTAAATTTACAACCACGATAGGTGAAAAACAATCTTTTGACTTGTAGCTATCGGCTGTAGAGCTATAGAAACAAGATGTATAATTTTCTTTATAACCTTTCTCCAAAATAATACAATACGTGAAGAACAACCATAGAATTTCTTAGACAAAATTGTTCGAGAAATACCACTGAATGACTGAAACATTATTATCACCCCAACCCCAAGTCTAATTCAAACAATTCAGTAGTTAGAATCTTGGAACATTTTCAATAGTTCAAAGTTTTCTACTCTAGGGAACAACCAAAAGAACAAACTACAAAGACACAGATACTTTTATTCATTTCGCATGCACAAAGACAAAAGCACGATAAGAAACGGTACATCTTGCTGGCCTCCAACAAAACTAGGCTACCAAACCACAAACCTCACCACTAAACCTTTAATTCTTTCCCTTTCTAGCTAGGCAAGAAAGAAAAAAACACAATTTCATCAGCCAATTTGGCTGCGTTTATGTTCCTTGAGATAGTGACAAAATTTCTCCACATATCCATCATTTAGTAACTCATTTCCAAAAACTTGTTTCAGTTCTCTAGCTTTGCATCTGTACTTTTCCCCATCTGCATTTACCATTACTGACCTCAATGACTTAGCAACTGACTCTCTGCTAAAAGACCCATCTTCCTCATTTCTTTCTATCTCTAACCCCATCTCTTTCCACACCATGGTTCTTGCATTTAATGGCTGATCATTTACCATTGGCAGCAGGATCAAAGGACAACCAAACCCAAGTGCTTCAATCACTGAACTCCAACCACAGTGATTCAAGAAACCTCCTATTGCTGGGTGTTGCAGTATTCTCATTTGAGGTGCCCAACTCATGCACATAAATCCATTTTCTCTACTTCTTTCCACAAATCCTACTGGTAACATGTTTAAAGGGTCCTCAGTGGATCCAGTTGGTTTTCTTAGTACCCAAAAAAATGGTAACTTGGATAACTCTAAACCTAGAGCTAACTCAGTTATTTCTAATTGACTTAGTGCTGCTTCAGTTCCTAGCGCTATGTATACCACTGATCCTTGCTCTTGTTTGTCGAGCCACTTCCTCATCTGCACCCACTCTTCATGAGTGTCACCTAATTCGTTGATCATGTCAGGTGATGGAGGAGGAGGAGGGAGCAATCCCACGGGAATTACTTGTTTTTTGAAAAGATTTCCGAGGAGAGCCAAGAACTCAGATTCGACTTCCAAACAGCTTCGAATAGCCATGATTTCACAACCATTTATGGCACTTGAAATGCGATGCCCATCAGTGACGCCTGACAGTTTTATTTCAACAGTGCCGAAAACTTTACCAAACTCATAGGATCGAAAGGCCAAGTTAGATGGGAAAGGAATCCAGCTAGGAGGAACTGTCAAGTCCATTGGCTTCTTCTTCTCACTGCTTGTATCATTTTCACCACTCTCCCAGAAAACCGATGGAGGCCCGAAGAAACAGTTGACGGATGCGTTGAATATGGTAAAGAAGCAACAAGGAATGTTAAGCCTCGACGCGATAGCAGGCAACCAGTAAGGCGCAAAGTCATGAATAATCCAATCAGGTTTAGATGTTTCGAGGAAACTGGATACAGGACCTTCGAGGCCGTCATAAGCTCTCTTCAAGTAGGGTACTTCTTCGGAAGGAAGGTCGATGGTGGACTCTGCTTGGTCACGTAAGTTCTCGTCTTTTGGCAATGGTAAAGAGACAAAGCTGATGCGGGAAGAAGAATGTAGGTTTGGGGAAAGATTAGGAAGGAGTCTTTGGATGTTTCGTGGAGTGGTGATGAAAGATATGTGATGACCCATGTTAGCTAACGACACTGAGAGCTCTAGAAATGGATTTAAGTGGCCAAAAGCTAACCATGGAACCATAACAATATGGAGTTGATCCTGGTCTTGATTATGAGAAGCCATGGAACTTGATATAGATGAAATAAACTCTTAAGGAGAGATTCAAGTAGACCTTAGTATTCTATGTTGGTTGTGGTGAAATTAGAGGATGTGAGTAGTGGGTATTTAACAGCATCAGATACTACTTGAATTCATTTCGTCGATGCACATAAATGAAGGGTTGGTAGAGAGATTAAATCATGTGCTGCCACATGATGCAAAACCTAAATTACTATACATCTTCTAGATGGATGCAGGGTTGGTAGTGGGAGTGAATCCTGATTGCTTTTCAATTTCTAGCTCCAAAAGTTGTAGTGATGTAACAAGTTAAACCAAGTATCAAACATAAAGAAATAGAAGCACAAGTGTGACCAAGTCATGAGCCCAAGTTGTTGTATGTCTTGGTTGCCGTTATATCTTCTTAGGCAGATGAAAATAGAAATAAGAAAGTTATTACCTCATTCAGCTGACATTCTTTGTTTTCTTTAACCTCCTCACATCTTGTTTCATCAGAAAGACCCACTAGAGCGTCATGTCTGCCGGTAAGTATACCTTGTCTGACCAACTCGAGAGAGGACTAGGCCTGTTACCTTGACACGATAAGGGCTCTTAGCCTTAGCTGGAATAGGCAATTTTGTTCAGAAAAATAACAAAAGTAACAGAGATAAAAGGGACAGAGGACTTTATCTCAGTAAAAGCTCAAATTATTATTTTTTTGCCAAGTTAGAATAATTATTAAGCCCAATTTAATGAGCAATTAGACTTTGTTTTCTCCTTCCCTCTTGTCCTTGTCCAACAGTTTTACTATGTATGACAAGATCTTCGTTGATACAAACAGCGACTTCTTCATTACAAACAAAGTGAATAAAGTCCCACCTATAATGATATGGGGTCATTCCTTGAGGACAACCTCGTGCATTTCTTAACCACCTTTCTATGTCGACAGGTGAAAAACAAACGGGAAAGAAATTTCTTTTCTGAGTACTAACCAGAGAATAAATACCCATTACAAGAAGATTATGCTCGCTGCTCCTAAGAATTACACAGTTTCCACTTTGGAAAGAATAATCAGCATTTAGAACGCAAAAGTGTTTTTTCCGAAAACTTCTTATTACACTGGAGATGGCCAGAGAAAGGCCTACCGTCGACTCAAATCTAATGCGGCAAATTGAAGTCAACAAAGAACATATACGATGAAAGTCTGAGATCTGCAGGTTGTCCCAATTTTCTGAGTACAACATACCCGTGTTGTAACAACTGTAGTTTACATATAGTATCATTTTACCCTCCAAAGAGAATAAATTATGTCCAATCACTTTTAAGTTGAAAGCTGATTTAGGGGCTTCAAAAAAAGTGAAGCCCTCGGGTTTTACTTCAAATATCCACCTGACTTTTTTAAGGGGTGTCTAAAATTCGTGAAATGTCTAAGTTATCCTTGTATTAAGTTTACTAATTTTAACCTAAAAATCACCCCACCCTAATTACAAAAAAAAAAAAATTACTTCTAATCCCACACCCAAAAATTAAAACCTAAAAATCAAAACATCAAAATTTCTCATTCTCTTCTTCTCTCCTACTTCTCTTCATTTCTCAATTTCCTCTTCTATGTTTCTCATTTTCGAGTTTTGCTCATGGATGCAACTAACACTGATGGAACAATGGAGCAGCAAAGGTAAGCATCCAAACCCACTCTTTGTTATTGATTTTGGTGCTAAAACTAGGTAAGATTCACTCTATGAAAATCAAAAAACGAGTTCCAGAACTACTTACGTCTGGCTATTAGAGCCGTAAGTCCTTCTTACGTCTCGCATCTGAAGAACAGCTAGCCGTAAGTAGTTTGTTAGGTAAGCCATTAAAGCTTCAGATCCAAGCCGTAAGTTCTGATTTCTAGCCGTAAGTTAGTTACGTCTCATTGCGATACTTTAGTTACTAGCCGTAAGTCCAACGTATATAAAAAAGATTGTGTCGCTAGGTTACGAGCCGTAAGTTCATTTTCCTAGCCTAACTAACTTACGTCTTTTATATTGTTTAACTTACGTATATAATTTTCCTTATTCTTGTGGTTTATGTCCCTGATTGTTTTGTTTTCTATCCTTTAGGTGGTGTCCATTCCGGTGAACACCACAAGCTAATGTTTACACTTTAAATATGCGTCTCGTGTTGCCCAACTCCATCGCAAGCTAATGTTTACACTTGCCGGAACAAAGACGGCGTAGTTTCCGAAGGCGGGTTTCCAGTTTGGTCATATTGTAGTTTGATGCAATTGGTGCTCAGGTTGTACATAGCTGGTGTCTGTTGATTGTTTTTTTTTGAGTTTTCAGCTATTGACACGGAAAGTTTATGGTTGCAGTAATGGCTCAGATGTACATATCACCTCTTTATTTTTCCATGTCATATTGAAAACAATCTAGCTAGCATAGACTAGCATACATAATTCCTATTAAAATCAAGAGCTTCTTCTTCTGAACTCACAGTGGAATCACAACCACATAACAAGTGAACTCTAATGACGGAGTTTTGTCATTTGTTTCCAACGCTTTCCTCCATAATCGCTTTCAACTAAACAATATAATGACGGAGTTTTTGATTTAAAAGGAACTTACGGCTACTAAGGATATTATCGGTATTAGCCGTAAGTAAGTTACGGCTACTAATATTAACTTACGGCTTGGATCTGAAGTTTTAATGGCAAACTAACTTACGGCTAGCTGTGCATCAGATTCCAGCCGTAAGTTCTCCTGGTTCACGAATTTTGATTTCATGGAGTGAATCTGACCTAGTTTTCAATACAAATGAGTGATTTTAGATGCTTATGTTAGGTGCTCCATTGTTGGTTGCATCCACGATAAAAAAAAAAAAAAAAAA
>JAJJMA010074765.1:0-26265 GCA_023529015.1 Papaver nudicaule
TGAGCTAAAGGATTTGGTTATGTCATGACAAAAGAAGAATCCCAAATTAAATCACCTGAATCTTCTATTCCACATACTAGTCCATGGTGTCTTAACATCTCCAACAGTAGAAACCTGCATTATTACAAGAACCACAAACATTTATCTACTCGCTGCATTCTAAACTTATCCACTTGAGGTGCAAACATTCGTGTTCAGAGTTGAAGCAAGAGTTCGCCTTCTTTAGTTCACGAGCTTAGCTATCTTCACGATTAAGAAAAATGTCAAGTGTATCACTTCAAGCTTCACAAGTGAAAGTGAAAACAGTCAACTGCAAAAAATTGGCTTAGCTATCTTCACTTGCATCGCCAGCTCTTGTTGTGTCTGCAAACAAAGAAACCAAAACATACTCAAAACTTTCTCCACATTGTCCATCCAAATTACAAGTTCATACACTTAGGATATATTAGAAAAAATCATTGACAAGAGTATTTCTCTTCTTACCCAGGGCAACAACGAGATGACCGATCCACTGATAATGCATCACAGACATGGCTAGTGGGTGTCTTTTATTGATACATTATCATCTGCAAGCAGGTCTCTTCCTTGAACTGTGCAAGCAGATATCAAATAAACTCTAAATCATGTACCAATTACCACATTTCAAAATCAAAACACACTCATCTAATTCATATCTACATCGAAAACAATAAACGAGAACAGAAGCCAATACCCATCAAGCACATTCAACTGCCCTCCACCTTCACCTTCCTTCAACTTAGATATCTCGAAGATTGCCTTTTCAAATGCTTGTGTATTAACAGTTCTACCATCTCACACACCACCAAAATCTGTCAAATAAAAACACAATTCTGATACCAAAAACAAACACACCACCAATCAATTAAAATTAACAACACAACAACCTTAAGCCTAAATGAACCCAGTAGAACCCTTTTCACTGCTTCAGATCACCTATGAGTAGTATAGATGAAAAATTCATTAGGAATATCAAACAAAACAAATCAAAAAATCACCTAAACATCACTTTAAATAAAAACCCTAAAAAATCACTGAGTATAAAAAATAATTAGGTTTTTCTACCTGTGTAAACAGCACCTTCAATTACTGACCTCCAAATCTGCAAACAACAAACACCATAAGTAATTAAACTCAAAGAACAATCAAAACCCTAAAAAAAAATTATCGATTTCACCCCAAATCAACTTTTTAGGGTTAGGTTTTTGAATGTCCAGTTTATGGGTTTGGATATGATGGGTATTTTTGGTTGATTCAACCGATTAAAAGTGATGAAATCACTTTCTGGTGCGAAATTTCTAGTTTTAGGGTTTTCGGTTTTTTTGTCCTTCGGTTTTATCGCAAGAGAGGAAAGAGGGAAGGAGGTTTCGAGTGAGGATTTGCAGTATCAGAAACAATAGTAATAAACCAGGAGAAGGAGGAGGAAGAAGAAGAAGAAAAGAAGAAAAAGGAATGAAGGGAGACGGGGGAGAAGGAGGAGGAGGAAAAAGAAGAAGAAAAGAATGAAGAGAGACGGGGAGAAAAATCAGAAGAAAAAAGAAAAATGATAAGTTAATAAAATAAAGGTATAACGAATTTACATTTAAGCCCTCAACAATTAAATAAACCCCCCGCGTTTGTCCTCATTTTATTATTTCACTTGTTTACACTTACATGTGCCACGGATATACCATTTTGTGCCACGGATTTTGTTGTGCAATGGATATATCCGTTGCACATGAAAAAATCGAAACGTTGCACAATGCAGGATCTGGTGTAGTGATTTATAATTAAAGCACCAAGTAGTACGTTATTGCCTAACTGTCGAGATTACTCCAGTTAGAGGTTTGGATATTGATTTTTGAGATCGTCCAGACTTTAACCATAAGACTCACGAGCCAAAACGAAAAGTTGGTAGTATTTCGGTACCCCTTCTTTTTCATGTGTAAATGTGTATCAAGAGTGTAAGACAAATAATGTAGCATATGTTGCTGGGAACTCTGATCAAGACACAAGTTCTGATTCCGATGAAGAAGTGTACCATGAAGATATTGTTACGAATAACCTTGTTAAGTAATATATTCTGGAACTTTCAGAAACTCAGAGGTCCTTGTTCTGTAAATAGGTTGAAATTGACAGACTTCGTAGTCAAAATGTTAACTTGCAAAAGGAGCTTGATGCTACTGGTACGCATAATTATAATGAAGAAATTAGTAGTCTCAAAATGCTAATCTCTGAAGGTTATGATCTAGTCAATGCTTATGAAAAGATCAAAAGGTTGGAAAAAGAGAACTTAAGTTTGAAAGAAAACTTGAATAAGTTCAACAATAGCTCAGACAAATAAAACTTGATGTTAGGAGCGAGTAAAAATCACCGTGACACACGAGGATTGGGCTAAAAAGAAATAAACGCTCAAAATATTAACAAAGAGGCGAAATTTGTCAAGGCTAAGGATTTTTCTCAACCGAAGGCTACCACGATTGTTAAAAGTGAAATACCTCTACCACAAGTCAAGGATAAAAAGAGAAAGCCTATCAAGCTTGACAACATCCAGGTAACAATGAGCATCCCACTTTTTTTGTTACTAAACGTTGCTTTTATTGTGGTAATAAAGGTCACTTGGAAAGAAGATGCAAATTCCGTAAAAGGAACAAAAAAGCCAACATTTGTAATGATGCAAGTGTGTTAGAGATCAAACCCAGATCAAACAACAAGGCTAATCATCTTAATGTAGGTTCTGAACGTCCAACCTTTAGGCATAAAAATCAGTATTATGATAAACCAAGTTTTTCCTATAAACGCTCTACAAAGTTCTCTCATAATCGCCATAGAAAGGAACACTTTGTAAATGCGAAGACTAGATCTGATGTTCCAAATTGGAGATCGACTAACTTGCAAAAGAATAGTCAATCCAATATTCTCTCAGGATATCCTAGTGAGGCCACCCAAGGTGAAATCATTGAAAGTCTTATGTTAATTTCCCAAGAGAACCTTGGAATAATGCAATCGTTTCATGAGATACTTGGGTTATTACTAGTGAAAAACAAGAAAAAGGGAAAAGCGAAATCTAAGTCGAAAGCTACTTGTGGTGAAAAACCCATTGAAGTAGGAGATTTTGTCTTAATCACCAATTGTAAAAAAAATCATTGTTCACCCCAACACAACTTGATTGTGTTGTGCACCCTCACCAAGTAATCCCTTGTCAGATACGGTGAGGAAAGCACAATAATCAGGGGCTGCCAACAAGACTTTACTAGTTGCTTTTGTGATGATTCAAAGTTGTGTAAAACTACAAAAGTTATGCTTTTTATCACGATTAAAAAACTTTTGATTATATGAATTCTTGATTTTCACAAATTAAGAAATCATATACTCTTTTATGAAACTGGCTAAGAAAAGAGAAAATAAACAAAGAAATTGGATACATATTACTTGTAATTTGTTTCTGGTTATGCTTTGTTTATGTCTTTACTTGTGATGGCACATATTTTTGTTTTTTTTTCGAATAACATCACATGGGAGAGAGTTCTTATATGAACTTGCGCTTAATAACAAATATTTGTGGAGAGCGTGGATATGGAATTTATGAGAAAGTTTGTATCTATATTTCTCCAAAGATGAATCAACTCTTTGTTCTGAGTTTTTAGTTATGTCATCTTAGACTTGGTATGCAAGAATATCCTTGTCTTGACTATCTCTAATAGGCTTGAAACCCGAGTCTCAACTGCTTTGTCATATTGTTGTGACAAATAGGGGGAGAATATATACATATGGTTTCTTGTTCTTGTGGCTCACAACCATAGGGGGAGAACACCGTATTGCTTATTTATGTACTTTTTCAAAGTATCAAGTAAGGGGGAGTAAATATTGGGCTTAATACTAATCTGTGAAAAAGAGATTTAAAAATTAAGAGGGACCGTCATATCAAAAATGAGTAGAATCACTTTAAAGTTTTGATACACGAATTTTAAAGTTGCTCTGATTACTACTCTTTGCACAAACAACATGTTGGTTAATTAAGATTACCCATGTAAACTCGAACTTGTTTGAGTTGAATATGTTGTAGGTGATGTCTGCGGATTTTCAACAGGTGTTAAAAAGAACACATCAAGACTCAAAGGAGACCTTGAAGAATTCAAGAAATCAAGATACATTTGGAATAAAGTTTTATTGTTTTATTTTTTGAATCCATATGTAATATTGGTTTTGTCACTAAAATTGACAAAGGGGGAGATTTTTAGGGCATTGCTCGGTCAAACCTACTAGCGTTGGTATGTCAAGCTAGTTGTCGAGTTTAAATATCAAAACACAGTTCTTGATTTAACCTACTAGAGTTTAGATTTCGGAATTGGGATATAAACAAAGTAGTAGAGACTACAAAGGAGGGGATACCAAGATACACCACCAACTTTTGAATTCGTGAACCTAGTTAATTAGGTTACTTGAACGACCTCACAAATCAATATTCAAGCAACAACCCGAGTACAGTTCTTTGTTCAAGAACTGAATCCTGACAAGAACAAGTTTTTGTGGATCTCAATAGAGATGGATTCACTGACGGGTTAGAATCAACAAACTTGCAATACTTTAATTAAATATATAAATCAGAGACAATATAATGCGAAAGGTAAAAGTAATGCAAGACACCATAAGTTTTGTTAACGAGGAAACTGCAACCAGCAGAAAAACCCTGGGACCTAGTCCAGATTTGAACAAATACAATATTAAGCGAATACACACGCTAGCATACTATCGGAATTCGTACTGGAATGTATCGAGACTGAATTAACCCTCCAAGCAACTCAGCTACCATTGTGCTGCTACGTCTCTTGACTCCCGCAGAAGCCTACGCACTTGATTCCCCTAGCTGACGTCCTTTATAGGCCTAGGAGTTGCTCCACAGTCCGTCGTGAAGACTAGCGCTATCATGCCTCTAACAGGACTCCTGGTTGTACTCGATTTTTCTTTCAACATAGAATATGTAGATGATTTCCCTTGGACTTAAAGTCAAGGTTAATGGAAATCGATTTACTGATTGGGGCTTGTTGATATAGCCTAAACAGTTTTACCTCGTAACACGTGATGAACTTGATATTAAACCTAGTTCGTGAATTGCGTTATGGAGCTTTAAGGACTTATAACACCGAGTGCAGCCATACGAAGCTTCTATCAAATCTTTGGTCTTTATGAATTGACCGCAACAAAGAAGTCGACCTAAGATACAGGTTCAGGAATATTAATTCCGACATGTACTTCACGATCCTTAAGTGAAGTCTTTTAAATAGTCGTAGTCCAAGAAAAAGGACTTCGAGATGACGACTAACCTTTATGCAAGGATACACAGATGTGTAGAGGATTGGTTTGTATCTTATAGAAGGTCATCTATTTATATTGAGTGTCAAGGGAGGCCTTGCTTAAAAGTTAAGCAACTTTGAGTAGGGTTGTCAACGGGTACCCGTTTACCCGGAACCGATCCGGAACCGACTTTATCGGTTCCGGTTCCGGTTCCAAGTATGGTACCCATTAGTCAAAAAATACCCGACGGGTATTACCCGTTTAGGACCCGTTTATATCGGTACCTAATCGGGTAATACCCGTCGGGTACCCGCCGGTTCCGGTTCCTCAGTATAGCTAGTTTTTAGGGGCAATATAGAGAATTGCGTAGGTCATATATAGTATTTTCATTTTCATTCACCTGAACTAAGTCGCATCTCACCTCCTTTTCTTCTTCTTCCTCGCACACACACGCAGATCTAAAGAAACAACCCATAGACAATTCCTGCCTTTATCTTTATTGTTTCAAAATCTAAAGATCCATGAATAAGTTGTTGAGTATTTTAAGTATATTCTCTTTAATTGGTGCAGCAAATTCATTTTTTAATTTGGGCTTTTATTTATCATCTACATACCTATCTTCAATGTTCTCTGAACAATAGCTATGGAGATTAGATGATCTCCCATGACTATTGTATTTTTTATTATTTTCTAGAGCAAGATCTATATGTTTTAGATTTCTTCACTGTACCAAAAATTTGTTTCCCACAAACCTTTATTTTGATGATCGGTTGGAACAAAAATAGTTCATATGGGGCAACGTTGATGGATTTGTTAACATGGCTGTTAGTGAAGGTTATGTTGGATTAATTTTCTCATACTTCTGTCAAGGAATTCAAGGAATTGGATCAATCATCCTTTTTAATTTTATGAAAAAAAAGTTACCTCCTTTTGTAATTGTATTGTTTATCAGAAAACAAATCTACATGAAAAAAGAGTTTGCGATTTGAGATATGTGTGCTGTGTGATTGTCGATCGTATATGATTTGCAGGTAAATGAAGATCAACTGGGTTCAGATTTCCGTTGATGTCTATGTTTTCCTTTTCATTTCTTATTACTGTTTTGTGTTTAATTTTTTGTATTTTTTTATAGCCATTGATCTGGTCAACTTGACAACGCAACCGTCGGATTGAAGAATAATATAAATAAATTTAATATATTTGTAAGAACCGATTAGGAACCGGAACCGAACCGGAACCGGGTAAATAATCGGTTCCGGTTCTGGATCCTAAAATCTGGAACCGAGACCCGGAACCGTTGGGAACCGGAACCGACTAAAATAAACGGTTCCGGTTCCGGTTCCAGTGATAACCGACCCGGAACCGACCCGTTGACAGCCCTAACTTTGAGTAGGGCTCAAGCAAATTTACGAACTTAGAAAAGTCCATAGGCTTGCTTTGAGATCCAACTTAATCTTCTTCTAACTCGTTCGTGAAAACCTAAGGGTCGTGAGAAGACTCGCCTTGATCAAATCGAAGGATGGCAATGGCTTAGCAAGTAAACTATGCTAAAGGGTCCATGAAATAAACATGAACGTGAAAGACTATTGTGGACAAGATCTCCATGGGCCTTAATGAGAACGAGTTCGAAATTCGTTCTCACAAGGCAAAAACCTTAAAAGAAGTTTTTATCCATGGCTTATATGAACGCATGTAGCATTTTTCCAAGTTCATGAATTTTTGAACTCTAATATGAACGCGTTCATGTAAACTGCTGAGTTCGGGAATATCCCAGCATATGCACGCGTTCATGAACGCGTACGCTGTTCAGGTATAATTCGAGATCTAGCTCCATTCCCACATTGTTCTTATGCATTAGTCACAAGGCAAACCTAGTGCCAAGAGAACTAGTCTTTGATCCTTCGAGATCACTATAAACAATATCATAGACTATTTTATTGATATGATTGGTAAATACGAAACCAAAAGAAAAACCATTCTAAACTTTCGATGAGGACGATATATATATCGTGAAGCACATGTCGATATATATATATATCGTCCTCATCTAAAGTTTAGAATGGTTTTCCTTTTGGTTTTGTATTTACCAATCATATCAAGTGTGTAAGCTCGGTCTTCATCTTCAATGGTCTTCGTCTCGAATACCTAACCTATCCTAGTCCGAAATGATATTGTAGACTTAATCAAGGATTTTGTTTTCGTCAACTAAACTTGAAAACTGACTTGAGATAGCAACGCCAGTGGGTTCAACCGAGCTATGCTCTAACATAGATCTTGAAGACGAAGACGGATAATACAAAGAAGACATCATATATTCTTCATCGACAAAAGGTTAGTAGGAGTATTTTTACCTGGAAAAACAATGCACCGTCTCTGGGTACTTTCGTAGTGCTCGAGATCAAAGTCGAACAAGACGAGCCTAAACCAAGTCAATGGCCGTTCATGTCTTGCTTCGGTCACAGAGAGGATAGAGGTTGATCTAGGGGGGGAAACAACGAAGAAACTTGAGATCATGTTGAGAATGTGTTCTGGGAGTAAGAGTTCAAGATCTCCGTCGTGAAGGTGACTGGAAATCTCCAAGGCTAGAAGTATGTTGGATACTCAGGTCTGTTTGCTCTGAGGTTCTAGTGTTTTTCCGTATTCTAGTTGTTCTGCCTTGGAAGATAGAGGAAGCCTCTATTTATAGTATTGAACTCACTCTGATCTCTCGACAGAGAAGGTGGAAGTCGTGGAAGAGTGGGGGAGTGGAGGACATGAGTTGTTCTCGGTAACTTCTAGGATCGTGTAGATCATGTCCACTCAGCGCCACTTTCTCGTAACTGTCCATCATCTCTATCAGTTTCTTTCAACTGCCGTAGACCGCCAGACCAATACCCCTAAAGTTATCCCCCCGTGCGATGTTTTAATATCTCGAGTAGTATGCAGATATTGCATGGTTGTGTTGAGTTTGAGTAGGCTTATGTGGCTATTACTCTGCGGCCAACGCGAGTGTGGCGCCTTTAGAGACACGCATAGTGGGTGTGTAGGGGTGGCCCTGGCTGTTGGCCAGGGCCAGGAGTTCATGGCGCCATGGTGTAGTGGTAAAGACCTTGGCCTTGGGCCAAGGTCGGGTTCTTGTGGCGCCATGCATCATGGAGCCACTATATTAGTTCTACTGCCTTGGCATTTGGCCAAGGCTAGTTGTGGCGCCATAATCTATGGCGCCACGGTCCTGGGAGACCCAGGCCTTGGCCAAAGGCCAAGGCTGTGGCGCCATGCTCTATGGCGCCACGATTTTTCGAGGATCAAGCCTTGGCCTATG
Organism: Papaver nudicaule; assembly: GCA_023529015.1. Lineage (NCBI taxonomy): Eukaryota > Viridiplantae > Streptophyta > Magnoliopsida > Ranunculales > Papaveraceae > Papaver > Papaver nudicaule. The sequence continues at coordinate 8,594 of JAJJMA010074765.1, forward strand.
GCCAAGGCGACTTTAGCTGTGGCGCCATGATTCATGTTGTTGAGAAGAGTTAATCAATTATCGATAAGACAAATTGATTATACTTGCACTGAATTAAACTGTTGAACTTGTTTGTTCGTGTTGTTGTTGTATTTCCAAACTGGTCGAGTGACCTATTTATAGCAATAGAATTCCAACTGATCTCGTAAGAAGTGTAAGAAGTGGAAGAGTGGGAGTGAGGAGTGAGTGGGGTCATTTGTTAAGAGTCTTGCGCCTAATAATCGGGAAGACTAACAACCCACTACCTTATCCCATCTTTCCAGCAACGTTCACACGACTTAGTGTCTTTCCCGTTGAGTGATTGAGCCGTTGCAATCACACGTGCCGTAGACCGCCAAACCAAAACCCTAAAGAATATCCCCCCATGTAACTAATCTTGATTCTCGTAAGATTTGTTAAATATTTGTTAAGTCAAATATGACTAGGTGCAAGTCGTACCAATTACTGGTAAACTCAGGACTTTGCGATAATATAAAGATTTAAGCGATAAGCTTGTATATCTCTTTGAGATTTGGTCTAAGGATTGAGACGGGCAATCGCCATTTAAACCAATGAGATAAGTCTAAGGATTGATCTATGCAACCGCCATTTAGACTGAGAGGATTTCAGCAACTCTCTGTGGCAATAGTCAAGTAAATACGACTTTCGATTTGCCATAAATATGAGAAATTGGTTTGTGGCATGTAATGCACCAATTCTCTGAGTAATGAAGACATATGAATGTCCAAAATAATATAAGTCATATCCATGAGCCATGATTAAGAATTATAGCACTGATTTATAGAAGCAAGTCTATAATCAGGAAAAATAGACGAGTGATGCTAACACGGCGTAGCCATCATCAAGAATGCATAAGCATTGCCAATCCAAGACCTAAAGATAGGCCACAATAATAATAATAAGCCATGTTACATGGCATAATAATCCTATTAGGAAGTTAGGCATAGGACGTAAAAGGATAAGCCATAACATTACGTTATTTTCAGATTTCTGGACAGCTTGCACGTCATCCATTCATAAAATCACCCAGGCCAGCCTATATTCGGTAAAATACTGAAATTTTAGTATGTTATAGGGAATTCACAGAGAAAAAACTTTCGTGAAGGAAGCGCCCCTTAATTGTTCACGGATTGGGCTGTAAAAATCGTCCTTCAAAAAAATTCGTAATCTGCCAGATTTCCGAATTTGATTAGGAAACTAGAGTATTATGGACTAAAATCCATAATCCTCTAGGACTTAGATCAGTGGGACCCATAAATAGAGGGGAGGCTAGGGAAAGATATACTCTAGCCCTAAGAGAGCAAAGATAGCCGTGAGAGAGAAGACGGCCATGGACCTCCATGAGTACAAGCGAGAGAAAGCCATAAGGCCTCCACAAATTAAGCGAGGGAAATCCATAAGGCCCCCATAAATTAGGCTAAGCATGGCCATAAGGCCTCCAATGTTTGGCCAAGGCACGACCTTGGGCCTCCAAGAGTTTGGCCAAGGCATAGCCGTGGAGTTCCACAAGTTTGGCCAAGTCATGGTCGTGAGCCTCCAAGCATTAAGGGAAGGGGATGGCGTGGGCATCCAAGGAGTAGGCAAGGGAATTGCCGTGGTCCTCCAAGAGATTAGGCGAGGGGATGTCGTGGGCATCTAAAACCCAAGCAAGGGAGATACGTGGGCATCCAAAGTCAGGCCAAGGAGTGGCCGTGGGCACCCAAAATCAGGCCAAGCTAATAAACGTGGATATCCAAGGTTAGGGCAAGCTAATGGCGTGGATATCCAAAGTTAGGGCGAGCTAATGGCGTGGATATCCAAAGGCTAAGGCAGGGAATGGCCGTGGGCCTCCAAGGACTAAGGCAAGGAGAATGTCGTGGGCATCCAAGGATTAGGCTAGGGATTGCCGTGGGCATCCAAGGATTAGGCTAGGGATTGTCGTGGGCATCCAAGAGGTAGGCAAGGAGAATGCCGTGGGCATCCAAGGATGAAGGCAAGCTAGTGGTCGTGGGCCTCCAAGGATTAGGCAAGCTAGTGGCCGTGGGACTCCAAGGAGGTGGCGTGACTTGCCTAGGGTATGGCTCGAGCATGAGCTTGGCTAATGCGCATGCATAGGTATTTTAACGTGTAGGCTAGGGATATGGACCATGATACTAGGCTAGGGTCGTGAGATATTAAAATATGGCTAATGGCAACCAAATATCTTATCCCTATCGTAAAAATAAATTCATACCTTATCTCGAGCTATTCCAGGATGCCAGAAATTGATGCAAAATTACTCCTGTGACCTCCTCGCCAAAAACTACCATCAGCACTTTTTTACCTAGAAGAAGAATGTGATACGAAATTCTTAGAAAGAAAAGTTAAAGTTGATTGGAAGAATTATTCAGAATTTGATTTAATTTTGATCATCCAAAGATATCCCATTTTTATCCATTTTTATGTCATTTTTTCATTTAAAATGACTTAAACTATTTTGGAATTTCACTTGGTCGCGGTGAACTTATAACTCAATCGCATCAAATAAGATTAAGATTTTCGTAACTTATTTCTTTAATAATTTAAACCAGTACACAAAAATTGATTATTAATCCTTAAAAAAATGATTATTAATAACTAATTGAATTAAAATAACAAATGAAAGGACGATAGGTGCCAATACCCACATGTTTGTAAAACCCCCCTAAATAAAATAGGCAATTTGCATTACCCCCTTTTTAAATTCCTAATAGGCAAAACCCCCTATAACATGGACGGAGTTGTTAAGTGTGCGCGTGCAGCTCACGTGTGTGTCAGAACCAGGTGACGTGTAATGTTTTAATTTTGAATTGACCTTCTTACCCCTAAGTGAACACGTGCATCACCCTATTTATCATCATATTTATCATCCCTATTAAATTAAGCTTTAACCATCACCAATCCGTACTTCCAGCAGCTAGAACGAATAAATATGTTGACAAATCAATTTGGGTGAATTCATTTTGGTGTAATTTTGGTACAGGCTTTTATGAAATGTGTTGGTTACTCTGAACCCATTAAAGACGATTCAATTCAGATGAAACATTTGATTTATGGAACGTTTGAAACAATCAGCTGCTTTAATTAATATCTGATTCATGAAATGTAATTACATTTTCATGTCTGGGCAAGTTCTAAAAGGAATATTGAATGGGTTTCTGTTTTGTATTTGTTTGATTTTGTACATGAATGAAAAATAGATAAACGGAGAGAAGAATATTTGGGTGGTGTGCCGGAGAGTCAGAGAGTTTCGTGGTGGAGTTATGGAATACAGAGGCGGAGAAATAGAAAAGAAGAAACATGGATGAGAGTTGACCGGTAGGCTTTGATGTAACCATCGAAATATTAAATCTTTGAATAATGTATCAAAGAAGATATGGTCGAAGAAATCGCGGAATCGCGGAGTCTTTTTTTTATTTATCGGAGCTGGTGCCGGAGAAATTGGAGGCGGTGAGGAAGGTGGTGAAGTAGGCGGCGGATATAAGTGAAGAAGAAGATAATGATGATGCTTTAGGGCTTTCTTTGTTTGGAACCGTCGGATAATGTAACTGTCCAGATGTGAAAAACGTTTAGAGCAGATCTAATGTAAATCGTCCAGATCTTAAAGGGTAGATCTGGAATTTAAAAGTAAGATATTATTTTCTGACACACACGTGAGCTGCACGTGCACACTTAACAGCTCCATCCGGGTTATAGAGTGTTTTGCCTATTAGTAATTTAAAAAGGGGTAATGCAAATTGCCTATTTATTTGAGGGGTTTTTACAAAACCCCCCTATAATTCTAAACCTAAATCATGATTTTGTTAATTTCTTTTAGTCTAACCCCTTTCATACATATAAATAGCAAATATCAAGGAAGTTGTTGGATTAATGGTGCACAAAAGTCATCGTAGGATTTGAGAAAGAGAGGCTTACTTGTGGCGGGGAATTATTTGATTGCATATTTTGTCCCCCAGGAAAATTTTAAATCATGTGGTCTGCATTGATTTTGGATTCTAACGGGTCCTTTTGGAGATCAAGTTTTAAGAAAGTGAGATGAGATTTGAGGATCGTTGAAGTCATCCATCAGAGTGAGTTGGATCCACTCATTGAAAGTTTTGTTGCTTGTGTTTTACTAAACAACTTCCCACCTTTTGTTTCGCCCCTATTTAGCATTGTCCTGGATGCACTCGTAAGCTTTGTATCGGCATTTGTTCTGGGAGGATGATTAAGTAACACTCATTGGCTTTGGGAAATTGGAACATCGGCATTCCATCATCGAACTACTTTAGTACTCTGACTTGGGATATTGTCAAATAAGATGCAACACGATCAGTCTGATGTGCATATCCACATACTTAGAAGGTATGCGACGTGTTGCAGGGCCGTTTCTGAGAATTTTTTGCCCCGAAGCGAACAATTTTTCTATACCCCTGTAAGATTTAATACCTATGCAATACCTTAGTGTTTGTTCTTCTAATGGCAATGCTAGAGTCTCTTCAATTGTTTGAAATGTTCTTAAAACATGGACCAAACCAGAATTTTAGTTTATGGGAGACAAATCCATGTATTGAAAGTGGAGGCAAATATATTAGTTTGGCGGCCGAAGGCCGCCTAATTTTTTCAATGTTGTTGACTATCTATTACTTTGAGAATACGTCGAAATGCATTGAAATCGTCAAATATTTACTAAACTATAATCTTTTTCATATTATGTCCTCATAAGGTATCAAATAATACCAGTCATGTATCTCTCACTGGAAAGATAAAACCCCAGAAACAAATTAGAGGATAATACTCAAGAATCCAAGTTTATCATAAACCACAATCTACAAAAATATTGTAGGGCATATCCATCAAAACTCAAACGTATACATGGATGTAATTTAATTTTTTTGTCTTCAATTATCCAATTGTGTTTTCATAGTATTATAAAGCCACACAATATGGAAACTATTCAACTATTCAAATCTTCATAAAAGGTCTTACAGTGGCTCTAACTTATGCTCCCTAGAGTTTACATAAGAAATCTTATCCAAGTCCTCCGAAAAAAATAATTTTTCAAATAAAACCCCTATGTGAAATTCAATTATTTGTTGCCCCGAAGCCCCACTTTCCCTGCTTACCTATCAGGGCCGGCCCTGCGTGTTGGCATTCGAGCAACATGCCCGGGAAGGGCACAATATGCATTTTTTTTTCTTGACCAATAAAGTATGTTTCTACCTCCATGTTACCAAAGCAAGTACAATACTCCCTCCGTTACATTTATATAGGCGGAATTAAGACTTTTCATGTTTTAATTTATAAGTGGAGTTCAACTATCAAGGCATTTTTTTTATAACTTATACCCTTATTAATAATACATAGGTAATTGTGTTGGCAATAAGAGGCAAAATAAAAAAAAAAAACATGGAAATTTATGCATTAAAAAATGTTTTCTTAATCTAAAAGATTTGGTCCCTCCGCCTATACAATTGTAACGGAGGGAGTATCTTATAATGTCTCTCAAAGCTGTAACTGCACTAGTAGGTAGTAGGCTAGCCACTAATCTCAACTTTTTAGTTGCCAAAGGAGAAAAGGCTATTCCAAAGCCTTGCATTCTTAGCCTCCTTGGATTTTGAAGGTACTGATCCCAGTTGAAATGTGCCGTTTTTGGGGCTGCACGTTTTTTATTGGGGCTTCAGTCCCAAACAAAATAGGGTCATCAAAACCCAAAACCAAAAACCCCTTATAAAATGGATAGTTTTACCCTTTACATTAAGTTTAGTGTTAGTGTTTGATTATCATTAGATTAGTGGTAATCATGATATCATAATCTATATAGTTATAGTTAAGGTAATAAAAATTTTGGAGAGAGAAATTCATTTTGTTTTAGAGTTGATTGGGAGAGAAAGAAGGAGAGGAAAAAAAAAAACCAACACCATTTCCACCACCACCTCCGCTACCACCTCCACCACTAACGTTGTAAATCCCTTGGTAATAAGTTATAACATATATTACTCCATCTATGCGGATGAGGTACTCATTATGAACAAAACTCATCATTTATATCATGTTTTTATTACATATTTAGGTTAAAATCGAAGAATTGGGTTTATTTTGGCATTTGCAGAAAAATTTACGCCTTGATTTTCGAAGCGAACTGAGCCGTAAATTAGTAGTTACGCCTCAATTAATCAAGGTTACGCCTTAGTTTTAGAATTTACGCCCCGGTATAACAAGGCGTAAGTTTTGGTTTACAAAAAAATTGGTTACAGAAGAAATTTACGCCTCAGTTTTACCAATTTACGCCTCAGTTGGTTATTTACGCCTCAATTGGTCTACTTACGGCTTGGTTTTCTGTGAGCAAAATTTTTGGGGCGTAAAACTTTTTTTTGGGGCGTAAAACATATTTTTGGGGCGTAAAACATATTTTTGGGGCGTAAATTTTTGGGCTTAAATTTTTGGGCATAAAACATATTTTTGGGGCGTAAATTTTTGGGGGCGTAAAACATATTTTCGGGGCGTAAAACATATTTTTCGGGCATAAAATATATTTTTGGGGCGTAAATTTTATTTTTGAGGCGTAAAACTTATTTTTAGGGCGTAAAACATAATTTTGAGGCGTAAAATATATTTTTGGGGCGTACAACTTTTTTTTTTGGCGTTTTTTTTTTTTGGGTGGCGGTGGCAGCTGTCGGCAGTTATTTTTTGTGGTGGTGGCGGCAGTTATTTTTGGTGATGGTGTTAGTGGTGGTGACAATTGTAGTAGGTGGTGGGGGTGGTAAAAAGAATAGAGAAGAAAATTATATAGAAAGGTGGGTTTTAATCTAATCCTAAATCTGTAAGGGTAACTTAGACTTTTCTCACCTATTTAGACATCCCTTATTAAATCATTTGGATGGTTTTACTGTTTTGAAGCCCCAACAAAAAACGTGCAGCCCCAAAAACAGCACATCAGTTAAAAGTCTTGTCTACGTATCCGTGGTAAGAATACCTATGGGTTAAAAGTTAAAAGTGCAGGGGGTTTACTCATGTGGCCAGGTCTCACTAGTACTCAAGAGATGCAAGCCAGCATGGGAAATCGAAATTTCCAATGTGCTCCAGAAAGAGTTACGAATACAACTTTATTGAACAATTCAAATGATATTTTAATTTTACACCAACATTTTTATCCTCACGTCATTGGGGCGGATCTAAAAGAATGGGGGTAGATTTAGGTTATTCAACTATCCAGTTTGACATGTTAAGGGGTGACTAAATGGGTGGGCGAAAAACCAGTTATACCCTTTCTCAAACATGTAAAATGTCTGTACTACCCTTGAGAGATTATATTAACCTAAAACTACCGAATGATTTCCTTCTCCTCCTCCCCTTCCTCACCTATTCTCCTCCCCTTCCCCTCCTCCACCACCCAATTCCGCCTCTATCTTCTCTTTCACCACCATTCTCATCCCATACTCCCAATTATATTCAGTTGCTTCTTCATTATTTGATTTCATCGTCGATTATTCGTCGTTAAGCGTCGATTCGATAACGATTCATCGTCGATATAATGGCTCCGAAAAAGAATAAAGGAAAGGAGACAACACCCCCTCCTTCACTTAGTCCAAATTCTTCTTCTTCTACTCCCCCTTCAATTCGACGAGAATTTGGCGAAGAAGACGACGGAGACGGACATTCATCCCCCAACCCACAAATTGAAAATTGGTTCGAAGGAGATTCGAGAGAGCACACTGCATTGTCAGAATTGGATCCACCAATGGTTTCAGTGAGGTAATTCTCAAGCTTATGTATGAATTTAGCAATTAGGGTTTCCAATTTTCGCCCAGAAAAACTAGGGTTTATGTATGAACATCATAACTCGGTAGCTTATAGAGCTACCGAGTATGAAAATTTACAGAGTCGGTGGATCTTTTGCTTACCGAGTACTTATGGATTATACACTACTCGGCAGCTCTTTTGACTTACCGTGTACGAGTAGAAAATCTGCATAGGCACTCAAGGAGCCATATCCATCAGATCTACTCATACATACAGTATTTCAGTTGAGGTTTAATGGTGCGAAGACCATGAGAACGATACCGAAGGCAATAAGAACAGTAATTCAAGACCAAACTAAGACAGTAAAGGCAAAATGTAAGAAGATTTGTAAGTATTTCTATGTTGTGATTACATGAATATAACCCTAAGGAACCAGAGGAGATAACAGACCTAATCTCTCTCTTGCTACTTAGGCTCAACCCAGAAAGAATCCAACCCTTACAACGTTTTCCAAGCTCGCCTTATATAGGCCGAGCTTGGGTGGTTTACAGCTAATAAAGACAAACGACCCAATCGTGGTGGTGTCAGTCCCTGTCGAGTAAGGCGGTGGTGCTCCGAGGTTGATTTCTAGTCTTCGGTCCCTTTGGCACGGTCTGAATCCTTTATCTTCGAGTCTCCCCTTCGCTCGCTTGGTGACCTTCTTTGGGCTGGTCCGAGATCTCGCTGTCGATCTTCTCGGGGTGGATAGGCTTCTTGGATGCGAGACACGTGTTCCGAGGGGTTTTACCCCCTACATACCGAGTATGATTTTTCATATCATATTTTTTATGTATAATTTTTAAGGTATAATCGGTAGCAATGTTGCCTGCCGAGTAACATTTTTTCTTACTCGGTAGCTCTTCTGTTTGCCGAGTATGTTTGTGCTGCCGAAGGGTTTAACACCACTCGGTAACTCATTTATTTATCGAGCTACCGAGTAAGTGTACTCGGCAGCTATATTGTTTTACCGAGGGTCAATTCTCCTCACTCGGTTGCTTTTTTGCTTGCCGAGTATGTGTTCTGTGCCTTCAATTTTACACTACTCGGTAGATACATGTACTACCGAGTGGTGATAGACACATGTACTTTGTTTTAGAACCTGATATGCTAGTTTTTCTTTTCTTTGTTTTGTACTTTGGTATACATTAGGGCCCGGGAAACTAGAACGAAGAGAAGACACGACAAGCCAGTACAATACAATTTAACTATACAATCTCCGGAAAGTCTACCAGCACGAACTAAAGGGGGTTAGAAATTAGGAGCTAATCACCGCCGGCAAAAAGAAATCGAGGCTGCTGCTGCTAAGGCTGAGAAAAAGCTTGCTAGGGCTGCTGCTGCAGATAGATGGAATCGAGAAATGGGTGTTCCAAGTACAGGGACTTCAGGTGCAGTTGGTTATAGTAGAGGTGTTTCTAGTGGAGGTGGTGCAGGTAGAGGTGGAGCTAGTAGAAAACAAGCTAGGGCTGCTCCAGCACCTACAACTCAGATTGAACAAGAAGAAGAAGAACCTGCTGATCAAGTAGAAGATAATGTTAATAAGAAAAGTAAGGACTACCACTTGAATTTCAAAATAATCGCAGGTCACGATGACGAAAAACCTCCTGGAACCCCTAACGATGGTGGTGAATTGCTTTTTGGTTACAAAAATTCTTGGGCGCGCACAATCTATTGTGCCGAGGTAAGAGGTTCAACCTTTTTGTTTTTTTTTTAGTTATTTGGTTACCTATTGTTGCATACCTATAGTCATGTTTATGTTGTTTTCCTAGGATCATGTGGAAGCAATTCGCATTCTGAAACCTGTATCTTCGGCGGGGAAAATGAAGTTGTGGCCCATAACAGATCTTTGTTCCGGAGCTCTTGCACATGTGGAGGCCTCGGGGTTGTTGCCAGCTGTTGAAAACTCTATGATAGACCATGATAGGGTCTTCATATCATCCCTCCTCGAGCGTTTTTATGGCGAGACTGACACTATGCATATTCCTTGTGGAGAGGTTACAATCACTCCAGAAGATGCACACTTTATCACTAAACTCTCGCCTGAGGGCAAGGCGGTTGCAGATGGCTACACGCCTTGTGTTGATTGGAAATAGCTCGACCGTCTCGTTTTAGAATGCTTTGGTTGGAGGTCGGCTAAGTATGAAGAGGAGTGGAAAAAGTGTGCCACCTACAGGAATAGACAGCTCGACCTTAAACCACTAAGGGAGCAGTTTAGCGGAACTGCAGCGCGGGAACAACAGGGGTTGGGGATATCTAAAGAAACTTGCAGGCATACGGCTATGGCGTACTTGCTCTATCTCATTGGGTGTGTCATCTTCCCCAACAAGACAGGTAGTAGGGTCGATGTCAACCATTTACAGTTGCTGGAGCATCTTGACAAGGTCAAGACCTACGCTTGGGGAACTGCATGCCTTGCATTCCTTCTGAAGGAGATGAGGACTGCCTCGAGGCAAAATACTGCTCAAATTGGAGGAAATGTTGCTATACTTCAGGTAATTCTATCACCATAAACCTCGATTCCCAATTTTGTATTTCGCTTGCAACTTCTAACATTTTGTGTAATATACCTAGGTTTGGGGTTATGAAAATTTCCAGAAAATCAAGCGAGCAACTAAAGATGATAAATGGAAATCGACTGAAGGTTATGGGAAAAGGTGGATATACACTAGAGGTCAAACTCAGGCGAGAAAACACATCCAAGCACAAGAATTGACTGACCTCCGGATTCAGTTCGACAACATTACGGTTGATGACATTACCTTTGATCCATGGAAGGATAATCCAGATATATCCCGTGTCCCGCTGAGATGGTTTTTTGGGGGTTTGTGGCACCCTCTTGACTATGTGATGTATAATCCAACTCGTGTACTGCGTCAACTAGGGAGGGTACAAGGAGAACCTTGGAGGATGATGGGCGAAGGGTGGAACAAAATTGATATTGATAGTTGCGGATGGACAGAAGATTCAATCACGATAGAACACAACATAGCTCCAACCATAGCGACTCAGTGGAATGTGAGAAATGAGTTTATCTTGAATATTGGTGAATGGGTTGTGGGACAGGGTGATGTGGCGCCGGAATACATGGCATGGTACCGGAATGTTTCTCACCCCTTTATGATTCGTCAACATGGGAATCGGCCAATATCAACTAGATTACCTCCAACAAAGGGTGGCGGCACAACTACCTGCGGGTCTCTCCTTAAGGGATTGCCCAAAGCTATGGTTGCTAGAGTGGTACGTATTCTTGTTAAATTTTCTTAAATTTTGGTTTAAATTATGGTTTAAATGTGTTGAATTATGGTTTAAATTTCATACATAAACGAAGAATTGAGTTTGCAACTTCCTCTATTATGGGACACCTCAGGCTAAAAGAGCCTTTGAGAACAAGAAAAATCACAGAAACCTGTGAACTTTTGCATAATTTAGATAATGAAGCATATGCTACGCAGTATGGAGAGACTAGTGAGCCATTGGAGAGGAGCAAGCGTCCGTTGGATTCAACCAGTGCTGATCGAGAAGACGATGCTGATGAAAGTGGTAGAGGTGGAGCTGCTAAACGAGTCCCGAAGGTAATGCGTTCTAAACGAGGCCGTGGTGGTGGTCGTGGTAATTGAAGTAAGTGGTTTGTTGAACTTTTGTCGAAGGATGTTGGACTTTTTTGTTTGGATTGCATTTGTTTGTTTTAGACCTTTAATGTGTGCGGAATTCATGTTTTATTAGGTTTGTTACACTGCATTGTCAGAATAGAAACACTACTCGGTTGCTTAATTGTTTTTTTTTGAAGATACCGATTATACCTGGTTAATTGTTGTCATTCTGTCTGTAGAAATAGGTATAATCGACGACTTATTTTGCATTTTTGAGCTACCGAGTATTGTTGTTGTTTAGAAGAGACACTACTTGGTTGCTTAACTGGTTATTTTGAAGCTACCGAGTAGTGTTGTTGGTTAGAAATTACATTGAAATGGATTTAGACAAATAAAATTTCATTAACTAACAACTTAATGGATTACATTGAAATTAAAATTCGGTTCTTCTTCTAGAATGACTCCTAATAAGTGTAAGGATTAATAATAAATCAACAAGCATTCCAGCGAATGACAAAACCCTTTAGTTCGGCGTAATGTGCTTCGTACTCGAAATCTTTACCTTTACCTTGTTTCCATACCTTCAAAGTCGCAGCATATACTTCATCCTGGTAACATCTTTCCCAAGTTTAGCTCCGACCAAGCGACCCAAGTGCATAAAATCATGCGCGTTTTGGTGTATGATCCACCATCGATCTGCCAGGCCTCTTATATCTCGCACATATTGTTTTGATTGATAGTCGAATTCTTCTTCGATATATTTCCAGATGGAGTACCACTTGACGTCTTTACACGAGTTCGATATAAAATACTTCGATATATTGTTTTGTCTACCACGATTTTTTGTAATACATAATAGAATATAACGTCTTTACAAAGACGTAGATCTTCTTCCAACGTAAACGGAGCAAAAATACCTTTCTTTCGTGTTGATGGAGGAGGAGATAATGGTTTTTGAGATAGAGTACACTCATAAAAGTATTCATGAACTAGCTTATCGGTGAAGTTTCGATAACGTCTACGAGGAGGAGGAGATGATGGAGGAGGTGTTGAGATAGGTTCCTTTGGTTTCCGTAACAAAGAAAGTATTTGTGTTGGTGATCGAATGACCCTTTTGTTGTTTGAAGATGAACCTGCCATTGTGGAAGAAGGCAAGAGAGGATGGGTTTGGGGAAGATTTAATTTATAGCAACTACTCGGTGGCTATGGTTGAATGCCCAACGGATATATATTTTGAAAAAAAGTACACATTTTCAGAACGGCTACAGTACTCGGTAGCTCGATTTGGGGGATACTCTACCGAATATAAAGATTCAAATTTTAAGGTACATTCGGTAGGAAAATGATCCACCGAATATAAAGATTCAAATTTTTTTGAAATTTTTAGGCACTTTAACCCAAAAATAGTGTTGTTTGGGGAGATCTCTATAAAAGAAAAACCTTCTTCCCAACAATAACCACACAAATATTACCCAACTTTCTTAGATCAAACCACCTATATGAGATTTAAACTCCACCAATGACAAACATTGCGCAATGGGATATGGAGGAGGATGGGTCGTTGGTAACTGCGTTCATCATTGTTTACAATAAGCATCCAAATGCTGGTTACGTCTCGTTTTGGAAGGGTGTAGGGGTTCATTATCACGGTTTCACCGGGAATACCAAAGAACGCACGTGGGAGAAACTAGCAAATAGATTTGACTACATCAAAGGTGATATTAGAGAGCATTGTATAATATGTCAACTGATAGGTTCTCCATTTCAAGACGAACACACTTCGGAAGAAGATGTGAGTATTATCTTCTAGTTTTCCAGCTTGATCCAATCATGGTGTATTTGCATACTAAAGTTTTGTTCTTAACAATTTCAGAAACTAGCTTTCAAGATGCTATGGAGGCAGCGGAACGGGGCTCGCAAATTTTGACATGGATGGATTCTGAAGATGCTGCTAAAGCACTCACCAACATTCATCTTAGATTGGCTATTAGTCGATGATCCCCACGCCACTTACTAGACCTGGCGAGAATTGAAGGGCAAATATAGCTTTGTTTACATGTTAATCGGTAACTCTATGGAGTTACCGAATCTAATATTCGGCAGTATATATGTGTTTTACTGCCTACCGAATATATTTACTTTCAAATTTGGTACTTTATAGCTATTCGGTAACTTTATGGAGCTACCAAATATACCTCGTAACTCTCAACCACAATGGTTATTTATTGAAAAATATATCCGTTGGGGCTGGTTCCTCTATTTAAGATTTGTTTCTGCACCCATTTTTTCCTCTCAACCAAAACTAATCTTGCCCTCTCAAAACCAAAACTGATCTTCAAAAAAATGAGTGATTATATTTGTTTCACCAATGAAGACGAGCTTATGGTTATCAAATCGTTTATTCCAGTTTACCTGGAACGACCAGCAGAACGCCACTCAATATTTTGGAAGAGAGTTAAAGAAATACACGTTCAATAAAAACTTGTTGTCGTATTCCAAGTTGCTCCACAACGACGTGAAAACCACAATTTCCATCACGTGGAACATCATCGGTTGCTAAAACAAATTTCCGTACACATTCCGGAAGTTCTTCTAAATAATGTTGAGAGAGAATGGGAGGACGTACCGTAGTTCTTACCAACACATCATCAACACTTACTTTGGTCTCTTGCACCGACTTTGGTTTCACTTGCCTTGAACATTCTCCTTTGTCAATAATGGGTCGTCCCTTTTTTTTTGGAACCGGATCCGGTGTAAAGTCAGCTTCAGTGTGCTCATGCAGAGAAGGATCACACTCAGAAGAATTCTGCTGCTTTGTGGCCGAAATCTTCATATTCTTCAACTCCAGTGTTTCTAGTTTTCTTGGTTTAAGGGTTGGCGGTCTTCCTGGTGGCTTTGCTTAATTGGTTCTTCATCTAAATTTAAGAAGGGGTGCATTGCCACCTCCAAGTCGTCGTGGAGGTTTTGCTTTTGAGAAAAATCGTTCTCGTCGTACATTGTAGCGATCTGATGACACAACGACGTTTCCATAAAAGCAACTTGGGGGTTCTTTGAGGGATTTGGAGTGAAAGATAGTTGCTTCCAAAACGGATCAATGTCTCTCATATCAATTCTGTGTACGTACTTACCAAGCTTATGCGGACAAGGTAGACCAATCCCCGACATCGTCTTACAATTGCAATTATCATCTGGCATACCGTGCTCCATATACCACTTATGATCTTTCATCATGTGATTTATGGCCCATCCCGACACTCTAGAAGTTAAACCACGAAGAAGTGGATGACCTTTGTACTTTCTAAAATATCTTTGCCTACTCCACTCCATTTTTGCCTTTATTTTGGTCAAATCACGCTTGGTGAACTCGTGAATACCATGTTGGAGCGACACAACCCCATTTTGACCTTCTTGAAGAATTCTTTTCAGTCTCCCATGTTGACCCTCCACCACACTTGTTGCGTCGTTCTTATAGTTTTTATAATCATATGTCCATGCACGAACAAACATCTCCTTTAGCGGCAACCACTGTTTTTGACAATACTCTACTGCCAACTTGTGTTTTGGGTTCTGACTCCACTCGAATATCCAAGCCTCCAGGTTCAGTTCATACTCTGCCTCGGTCATAGACCAAACAATCTTATCCCATCCTTTTTGAAATAGCAAAAATAATCGGTTACCATCCTTAAACTCCTCCTCAAACTTTTTTTCCTCTAACTCTCGTTGTTCATCGGTGAGTTTACTAAGACGTTCCCGTTCCTCTAATTCAATGTCCGCACATTTTGGACGCCTTTTCGGTTGAATATGCTTTCTCCAACGCGCTTTGATGTTACATTGGATGTGCCAAGTGCAAAGAATATTGTGGGAGCCCGGAAATACTAATTGGATGGCATTCATCAAGGCTTGTTCGTTGTCCGTAACGAAAACGTTTGGAATTTCACCCGGATTGTAAAGACCCTTCACCTTGTTCAACATCCAAACATAACTTGGTTCGATCTCCCTATCCATCAATCCCCAAGCCACGGTGAAACTTTGTTTGTCCGATGTATGGCAAGCAATATTGATCAACGACATGTTGTATTTATTGGTCTTGTAAGTGCAGTCTATCAACAAAAATTGGTGGAAGCATCTTGCAAGTTTAATCGTATCCGGATGCGCCAAAAAAATACGTTTCACTTCCCCGTTTATGGTTTGTCTTCTCATTGTGTAGTTGTGTTGCTCGCATAACCAATCCGATTGAGCCATAATCAATCGACCATCCCAATCCAGCTTTCTAAACATGGCTTGCGCGGCTTTAACTGTATTCAAAGTAGACAAGTTGTTGGGGTCTTGCTCCCTTATCATAGTGAGGATTTGATTCCCGGTACTTGTGCCTGTCATCGCCCTTACAAGATCCATTTGATGTGGAGTCAACTTAGCATAAGGAACGTGCACAACAAGACTTTCCGGATCATCATGGTTGTGATAACCATTCATTACTTTCATTCTCCACAACTCATCACGTCCTAGATTAAAAAGAATCTTGAACGGACAATCGGTCTTCTTTGAATGAGTATCGTAAATCATGTCAGTCTTCTTTATAGGCTTATAACCCTTTGCTTTATGACTCTCATCCTTCCTACCGCACTCACAAATCATTTCAAATCTATTCCACCTTGAATTTCGACCTGTGGTTACTACGCACATGATCTCTTTTGCACGCGCCTCAAGCCAAGCCTTTGCATCTTTCCGTTCTTTCCATGTCTAGACGAGAAAGTCACAACAATTAGAAAACCAAACCAAACCAAACGGGATAAAATCATAGATAAATACAAGTGTAGGAGGCATACCAAGTCAGTTAGATAGTGTGAGGAGGTATCGGGTCGCAAATATGAATCATATTCAACAACATCATCCTCGGGAAGGTCCCCAAAGGGTACAACCTACAAAGAAGATTGAAAACATTAAACAACTAAATTGGAAAATTAACAACAATCGGTAGCTCGATGAAATATATGAACTGCCGAGTAGTACTGGAAAGCAGCACTCGGTAGCTAATTAAGCCATCGAATATAGATGAGGTTTGGCCAATATTCTGTACCAAAAATCAATATGATTCGGTAACCATTTGAGCCACCGAGTACACATTCGGTAGCTAATTAAATCACCTTAGACTAACGAGTATACATTCGGTAGCTTAGAAGAGATTTCGAGCAACCGAATGGTTACTTTATTGTGCATGTACAGATGGTGGTTGGGATATTCGGTGGCTCCATTAATGGTCTGGATCTACCGAATATTCTAACTGCAACATTCAAGGCATGCAAACTTTGATTTTTCCTACGTCAATCAACCATTACAAGCCAATGGGTTTCAAATTAGAGAACTACCTGATTATTTGGAGTCGAGTTCACTTCATTTCCCTTCTTTGATTCTTGATTTTCTTCCAAACACTCTTGTTCATGACTTTTCTCTAGAGTGGTAGATGAAAAAGGAGGGGTACCGAAATACTACCAACTTTTCGTTTTGGCTCGTGAGTCTTATGGTTTAAGTCTGGACGATCTCAAAAATCAATATCCAAACTTATAACTGGAGTTGTTAGACCTCGACAAAGATTACTTTGGAGTCAACTCGACAGTTATGCAATAACGTACTACTTGGTGCTTTAATTATAAATCAGAGTTATAATGCGGAAAGTAAAAGCACACAAGACACCAGAGATTTTTTTAACGAGGAAACTGCCTTGCAGAAAAACCTCGGGACCTCGTCCAGTTTGAACACCGCCCAGTACAAACTGACTACAAACACTAGCCTACTATAAGACTTCGGTCTGGGATGTAGCAGAGGCCAACTCAAGCCCTCCAAGCGAATTGGCTACTGTCGCCTTCCTTACGTCTCTAGATCCCCCACAGATCGTCACGCACTTGATTCCCCCAGCTGACGTCCTTTACAGGCCTAGGAGTTGCTTTGACCGTTGTCAAAGGCTTGTGTCAGCAATACTGGCTTTTCAACCAAACTGTTGACGTATGGTGTAACTGTCCTCTATCAGTTTACCATACATAAGATGACTTCCTTCGGATTGTTAAATCCAGGTCATACGGAAATCTACTTCTTGAACCGGGGCTGACAAGCAAACCAAGTAAGCAATGCCCAATTCGAATCTACCTCAGTTATACACGAAGAACCACTTAAGGAACTTGTATAACTGGAGCCAACTAGGTCTTACAACACCGAGTGCAGCCGTGTGTTGCTACCTTTCCAACCTTGTTGAGTAACGTATCAGTTCTTGAATAGCCGTATATCAGAAGAAAC